>RXID01015462.1:0-134535 GCA_005019695.1 Trichopus zeylanicus subsp. travancoricus
GATATGGAATCAATATGAATTTTCTGTCAACAGAAAACAGAGACTATCTGACCAAAAAGGTTGCAAGTGTACGAAAACTTAGATGATCGATGCACTAAATCTAATGTAAATAGAGAACAACATTTAAATCATCCAGCATGTACAACAGGATGGAAAGCTCAAACAGAGCTAGCTGCTACTGCAACTAAATTATTGAACATAATTTTGATGAAATCCAAATAACAAAGCTTAGGCAGGTCTCCAACTAAGCCACTTCCAGAAGCATGAACACGACCACTGGGCGAGAAAGGACACCATAATTTCATTTTATTTCTCAATTCTGCCTTCCCATCCATTTCTACCTTTCACAAGCTATCTAACTTGACTGGTCTTCTGAAATTTTGGTCCAAAGTATTATTGACATAGCCATTTTGCATTTCTTGTAAATGACAATTGAATGGTGGATTTCAACTTGAATGAAATATTTCATGATCTCATAGAGTTAAAATAAGGAAGCATTTGTAAGTCTAACTATGCCTTTACACTTTCAAAAAAAACCATGCTCACCATTTCTTCACCAGAACACCTGCTGTCATCTACTGGATAATGTTGGATGGATATATCTTCAATGGTCCCAAAGCAACCCACATCTCTATAACGAACTCCACCATCGCAAGGAGACGAGCACTTCATCCATGGCCCAGCAACCCACTTGAAAATTTCTGCAAGAGAGTGTGAGAGAGACAGAACAGATTTTCATGCTTCACATATCAATCATATACTTATTAGAAGAAACATGTAATCAGATAAATATATGAAAAACATAATTGTCACATCCACACAAAAAAGTCTTATCTATTGTGGTTTTCTAACAATTTGAGACAGGCATGCCTTCCATTTTCTCACAAGAAAACGGGCTCTTCCAAGTTTATTCTTACCAAGATTCAAGACTAACCAGGCAGCCATGTACTGAGAAGTCTAAGATTATTTGGCAGCAGTAAAACGACAGTGAGCAGAAAGGGATGTGACAAGCACCATTTGAGTCGAAGAATTACAAATACACTCGATACCTCTTGGTTTCAGCTGTATAGCAAGCTCAGCACCTGTATTACAATAACCCGACTTGCTGTTCTTATCCACCAGATAAGGCTCGGAGCAATCTGTGCAGCATATGAACTCATCGCCAAAGTCTAACTTGTTCTTGCAACTCGAACACCTATCTGTCACCCTAGGGCTTTCTGCACAGAAAAAAGCGGGACAAATACGTTTTGTCTCAAATCCAGCAATAATAATAGCTGTAATTGTATGAAAATGGAAGTATAAATAATGCATCATCCAACTAGTTAATAAAAGTTTGTAAAAATGCGAGCTATAAATAAGCCAAGCTTTGACACAACAGAATGGAAATCAGCTGGTAAACTCTATTGAGTTAACGTGACTTGCGATTTCCGAGCAAGTGGAAAGTCTAGAACTTTAGATTACCCGGTTTGCAGCAGTGGAAATGCGTGTAGAAGGGAAGGCACGGCGGGTAACTTGGCTCTTCGCATAGACCATTGCAGTCATCCGAATGATCGGTGGTGACGTGACCAGCAGCACACCCTCCGAACCATTTGCTTTGACAGGATTCAGTCCAATAGCACCCTACATTTCACAAATGCAAGACACAGATTTCTAATCACGAAATTTGTTTGTGCACCAGAATCGAAACCCTCAATTTCCATCAAATAAAACTCCGATTCAAGCACACATGCAGCATTAAGCCGTCGGATGATGAATTCAGAGCATCGACATCTCAAATCAATTCCCCACCCCCAACGGAAAGAGAATACTGAAACATCGGGATCGTATGTCGAGCGCCTACGGTGGAGATCTGGCGTATCATCCGGGGAAGACAAGAACCCGAGATCGAGCAAGTAAAGAGGAAATGGTGTTTACCGTGGGAAGGGAGATCGATGGCAGTGGCGGAAGAGAAGGAAGACAGGAGAGCGACGACGAACAGCAGCAGCAGCAGCAGCGAGCCTGGCGCCATATCCCACCCGCTCCCACTCTCCCGCTGGCAGCCTGCGGGCGGACCTACAATCTCGCTGCGAACCGACGGCTCCGGCGGAGTGGGGTGGACCAAATCCGCATTTAACGAAGCAAACGGTCCACTCATAGATTGGAATCTCCTACCGCAAAGGGGCATATACGTAATTTAGATCGAGTTTGGTCCAGGCTAAACTGTGTAATAATGCAAGGGAGAAGAGGACCGGCGCACAACCAACCAATCATATGTGATTTTCGGCCTGGCCAATATACACGTGTCTCAACGCGAATGGGCAGATCCCAGACATAATCAATCGAATAAGAAAATCAATGTATTTAAAAACATTAATGAACAAAATTCGGTTTAGAGAAATTTAGGATTTGGACCTCGATCGAATACGAAGAAATCCAAAAAAGATGTACGGCTTCACCGTAGAAGAGAAACCAGATCAAATCATGATATAATGAAAATCAATAGACAAGAATGCAAGAGTACAGAACTGTCATACAACTAATCTATCATTAGATAATTTTCCTTGAATTTTGAGTGATTAGACAACATCTTTGAGGCGATGAATATCCTGCTCAATTTGCACATGAAATTAATAGATATCAACCAAAACATAAATTTATTTGAAAACCAAGCAACAGAAAAACTCGACTTACAAAAATTGCCGCATCCACGCTTCATCTAGGCTTTACCACTGACAACACAATAAAGAATCCAACTGAACCGATTGTGAGAATGAAATAACTCGAGACTGAAAATGCACTGGTAGAAGTCAAACATTACCAATCACATTGTAGTTGCCCCATCCATACTCAATCCAGGCTATTGCCACCACTAACAGAATTCAAAATACAAGAAGCGAACCTATTGAGACAAAGTAAAAGTAACACAAAACTGACAAGGTATACATAGACATTTAAAACTAGCAATCTCAACTACATTTGCAAAGATAATCTCATCCACACCACATCTAGGCTACTGCCACAACAACATAATGCAGAATCCACGAAGTGAACCACCTGTTGAGACAAAATTGAAGAACACAAGACTTAAAAGGTACAGAATAGAAATTATAAAATTAGTAATCACAACGGCCGCAGCATGTTTGCTTTGCCAACAAACCAAATTGGCAAACTTATTTCATCCTCTCAAATAAAAATTGGAAATCAATATCCAGCCCAAGGAACAAAATTAAAGCTTCCAAAAGTTTTACTTCCCACTAAGCAACTGACACAATCAGAATTGCACAAGAAATGAGATGAACTAGTAAAATAGGTAGAAAAGTTGCCACTGTTCTTGAGGTCTACTAAAGCTGCAATCTAATAGTCCTCAAGAAGTAGCAAACAAGGTAATTGCATTATCTGTGGAATCCTGTTTGTAGCAACAAGCACGGCAATTGCATTTTCTATGGTATTATGTTTGTAGCAAGTAAGGCAATTTTGTTATGTATAGAATCTTAGTTGTCAAATTAAGGCACTTGCAATTTTCTATTGAATCCTACTTGTCATATCAAGGCAATTGCATTTCTCCATCGGATCTTGTTTGTAGTAAGTATTGCATTTTTCTATGAAATCCTGTTTGTCAGATCAACTTATGAAGACGTTGAATGGCAACAAACATATACATATTTTTCACACTTTGATTACTCCATGTCAGATCGTCGTAGTCAGTTGTATGGTCCTCAATTCCCAAAGACATCTAGTATGTGGGTTCGTACTGAGTGCAACAGTCAAACTACTCTACCCAAACTCCACGAAAACAATCGGAAGTTAGGAACTATTTTCACCTGCATAAAGATTTGAACGACATACCTTGGTTCTCAAAACTAAAAATTCCTTCTTGCATTAAATCTAAGACAAGAGTACCAACCATATGCAGTGATGATACAAAATTGATTTAAAACCCAAAATACCTGTCAAGAGTTTTAGACTAAAATAAAAAAAAGTCCAAATTTGTTGGCTCCAAAAAAACAAGCAAAAGGTCGAAAACCATATAAAGATCATAATAGAGTGCCTCCCTCCAAATTCCACCAATCGCCCCAAACCTAGTACGAAGCCCCATAAGAGAACACCAATTGCATGTAGGGGCATGACAAAATCAATCTAAAACCTAAAAGGAATGTCCATGTTTCTACATTGAAATAGAAATCCAAACTAACTGTCTCCAAAAAAAAACAATTAAGAATTTAAGAAACAATCCATCTAAACCCATAAAAAGTTTAGAACAACATACTTGAGAGCTTCTCCAATGACTACAATCACCAACACAAAACTCAAATAAGAACACCAAGTGCATACAGGGACAAGACAAAGTTTAGGCCAACAAACTCGAGAGCTCCTCCAATGACGTCAAACCCTAGTAAATCAAACAAGAACACCTATCGCATATATGAGCAAGACAAAGTTCAGAATGACATACTAGATAAGGCAAAGTTCAAAAAAGCCCCTTCAATGACTTCAAGCCCCAACGGAAAACCCAAACAAGGACAATTAAATACATGGACAACACCGGTATAAAGATCAGAATGATGTATGCCTCAAAACACCAAACTCCTCTAATAGCTCTAAATCCTAGCACAAAACTGAAACAGGAACACCAACCACACGCAATGACAAGACAAAATAGATAATCTAAAACCTAAATAACTGTCTGGGACTTCAGATTTGAAATCATAACACATTAGACCAAGAAGTTAGATTTAAACCCGTAAAGATCATAACATCATACCTTCATCCCAAATTTCTTCAATCACTCCAAGCCATCGCACATACCTAAAATCCATCATCAAGCAACGGAATGACAAAACAACCAAACTAAGACCATGAGGGTCAAATAGAAAAGTAAAAAGATACGTTTATCTGAACTCAGCATTGCCTAACAATGGACCCATAACAACCAAACAAAACAAAGCTTAGCCCAACGAACCTGATAGCTCCAAATTCTTCCAATCACTCCTATCTGGAGCATCAACCCAAAACTAGAAGCCCAATCATATGGAGTGGAAAGACAAAACCTGAAAATGGCAATTTAGGATTTTGGATCGAATTAAAAGCCTAAAATACGCTCGAATAAAAAAAATTTTAAAAATAAGAAACAATCAATTTAAACTCTAATAAAAATAGAATCTTTGTACCTCAGTCCTCGAATCTCCAAATTTTTCCTGTTCCGAGGCCAACTCAAAACCCGAAAAATGAAACCAGTACCATCCAAAGTACGAAACTATAGTTTCAATTTCAATCGTAGGCCCAAACTCATAAGGTTCAAGAAAACAATCAAAAGATGTTAAGGACAAAACAATCCATACCCTCTAAAAAGATCAGAATAGCATATCTCAGAGTGCCTCCTCCAATCGCATGTCAAAACCAAGAATCTAAAACCTAAAATGGTTGGCTAAGGCTTCAGATTCGAAACCCTAAACCCTAATCATCTCCAAGAAAACAAACAAGAAACTAGATTTAAACCCATAAAGATCATGATAGCGTACTTTGATCTCCAAATTTCTTCAATCACCCCGAGCCGTCTCACGTACTTAGACAAGGACAGCAATCGAACGCATCAAAAGAAAAACGATCTAAAAGCCCAAAATCCCTCGTCTAGGGTTTCAGATTGGAACCAAACAGGAAACGAAAACCCATCGGCTCCATTCCAAGAAACCAATAAATTGGAGTGAAAACAAAAAGGGAGAAAGAGGGAGAGAAATGAAGAACGAGAATGAGAACCGTGCCTTCAATATTCCTCAAGATTTTCATCTCGTTGTCAGGATCACTCGCCATAGCTGAGGACAAGCGAGCACAGAACCTGAGAAAAGGAAAAGGCTTTGGGGCTTTTATCCAGCAGCGGAGATGACCGTTGGCTGGCGCGACACCGACTCGGATTCGGATGTCTGACTAGGAACCGAATCCGAGTTAGTTCTGTCTCGGGCCTAACGTTCCTTTATGATCCCGTTACCGGGCGAAGACTAGGATAAGCCTAGTTTTAATTTTTTTTCTTAAAAAATTAAAATTAATTATTTTAAATTATTTTTAAACTAAATTATTATAAAAAAATAAATTTAAATTATTATAAGATCAACTTTAATAACAAATATTAATTTATAAAAATAATTTACTAATTTTAATTTTAATTTTGCAAATAAAGCCAGTATTTAGTAGAAATCGAAAAGAATTGTGCTAATATCGAAACTCAGGTTTTTCATGGTTTAGTTGAGAATTTTCATCAAAAAATAAAATCTCGTCTCGGGATCCTGTTTCTTGTTCCTCATCTTCTGCCATCGCGATTCAATCCGCTGCCGCTAGGGGTGAGCAAAAAAAATCGGAAAACCGGTTAACCGGACCGTACCGGTTGAGAACCGTATTGAAAAACCGGTTATCAGTGCAAACCGGTACGGTTCCGGTTCTGAAATTTTACAGAATCGGTTTTCCGGTTCCGGTTGTTCGTTCTGTAAAAAACCGGTTAACCGAAACCGTACCGGTTTTCTTCTCTATATATAAAACCCTAATCCTAACCCCAACCCTAACCCTAATTGCGCCGCCTCGGCCTCGCCTCGCCCTCGCCTCGCCCCTGCGCTCGCAGCAACGCGCCGCCGCCGCCGCCGCCGCCTCGGCCTCGGCCTCGCCCTCGCCTCGCCCCCGAGCTCGCAGCAACGCGCCGACGCCGCCTCGGCCTCGGCCTCGCCCTCGCCTCGCCCCCGAGCTCGCAGCAACGCGCCGACGCCGCCTCGGCCTCGCCCTCGCCTCGCCCCGAGCTCGCAGCGACGCGCCGACGCCGCCTCGGCCTCGCCCTCGCCTCGCACCCGAGCTCCGCCAGCGACGCGCCGACGCCGCCTCGGCCTCGCCCTCGCCTCGCCCCCGAGCTCGCACAACGCGCCGACGCCGCCTCGGCCTCGCCCTCGCCTCGCCCCCGAGCTCGCAGCAACGCGCCGACGCCGCCTCGGCCTCGCCCTCGCCCTCGCCCCCGAGCTCGCAGCGACGCGTCGACGCCGCCTCGGCCTCGGCCTCGCCTCGCCCCCGAGCTCGCAGCAACGCGCCGACGCCGCCTCGGCCTCGGCCTCGCCCTCACCCCCGAGCTCGCAGCGACGCCGCCTCGCCTTCGCGCTCGCCCCCGCGCTCACAGCGACGCCGCCTCGCCCTCGCCGGTCGTCGCGACGCCGGAGATCCGGTTAACCGGTTTTAGAACCGGTTTATAACCGGTATAAACCGGTTTAGAACCGGAACCGGAAAACAGGTTCTTCGTCCAAACCGGTACGG
Organism: Trichopus zeylanicus subsp. travancoricus; assembly: GCA_005019695.1. Classification (NCBI taxonomy): domain Eukaryota; kingdom Viridiplantae; phylum Streptophyta; class Magnoliopsida; order Dioscoreales; family Dioscoreaceae; genus Trichopus; species Trichopus zeylanicus. The sequence goes on from RXID01015462.1 coordinate 7,261, forward strand.
TTCCGGTTCTCAATTTTTTGAGAATCCAAATCCGGTTCCGATTCTCAAACTAGCTGCCGCTGACGAACCGTGCCCTAATAACAACTCTCAGAGAAGGATCGCTCTCTGCTCTCGAATCCCCAAACCATCCAGTGGTACGCGCCGCTCTCTCTCTCTCTCTCGTGTAAGCAAGCAACCCTAGCTGCTATTATATTCCTTCTAAGCTTCTTCTTGATCCAAGGCCCTTCTCCATCCGTACACGGTTCCCTTTCCTACTCACCTCCTTCTCCAGATTCATCTTCTCCTCTTTATTTTGTTTGAATAGATTGATTGATCGCACATCTTCCTAAAACCGCCTCAAGTTCTTCCTTTTCTTCGCACGATTCCTTTTTCAGTTTGAATCGACTCCTTTTTCTCTAACTTCGATTGATGAGATGACATAGTTGTTCGGATATCGGATGCCCAAGTACTTTTTTTCTGCCGTTTTTCAGCAAACCTGTCGCTTTTGTTAATTATTTTGTGTTTCCAGCCTATGCGCAAGGCTCAAGCTTCCATTTTTTTTTCTTTCTGTAAGGTAATTTCTGTTAAATATATTGGAGGTCTCCCTGTAATAAACGCAACTTGGAGCTGGTGGAAATTCCTTCCTTTCCTTCAACAATGGCTAGATCACTGTCTCACATGATGCTTCAGAGCATTGTCAGGTCCACTGGCTCGTTCGACTTGAAGGTAAAGACAATCTTTTCCCTCCCTCATTTCCTATCTTCCCTCCAAGTATTCGTTGGGGGGTAAATTGCATAATTATGACCAGAAATGGTTTTTGATGTAATTTTCCTTTCTTAAAATCATCATGGATGATTAAATTTACGGCACTGGTTTCTTGTTAAGCTGGAGCAATATTCATTATTTGGTACCGTAGGTGACAAGGTATAAAAAACGTTGTAGATGCAATTGGGCTTGAGGATGCATTTTGATCGGGCACATGAAAGGATGATTTTTTTAAAAGCATTTTTGAATTTTGATTCTATTAAATTCAAACCTAGTTTATGCTTCTGTTCTTTAGTCAAAAAAGGAAAAGCCTCCTCTCCCAACATTATCATACAAGCCAGATGTTATCATTGATGATAATTATCACTGTCTTCATTAGGTGTGAAAGGTCTTTAGCAATAGCTTTCTTGTGTTGTATTTGTGATTTCTCCTGGATGAATATACACGATTACTAAGGTTTGTAATTTACAACCCAATACTCTGAAGAAGACTCTCTTAAAGTTGGGCTTTTGAGATGAGGGTTGACCTTTCGAAGCCGAATGAGCTATCTGTAACAGGCCAATTTGGATATGTTCTTCCTTTTTCTTAGGAAAACATTTGGCTTCAATGTTTGAGGTGTTTTAGGTTGTTTTCAGTATCTGCTGTTGCTTCCAAAACGCGTTTGATCTTCTGATATTTGATGTTCACTGTCATCAAAAGTGACCTTTATAATTCACCTTATGTGAAAGTAGGCACCAATGCCTGTCCTTCACCACGCTCTGAAATATACGACAAGGATAACAAGCGATCCTGATACACATGAAGATTTCCGACCCACCAACAATGCTGCGGAAGCGGGCTTGTCTGTGCACAATATTGTTGAGCAAGTGAGTCTTTTAATTTTTAAATATGTTGCCGAAATGTTCTGTGTCATGCTTTAGAAAGAACCTCTTTTCATTTTAACTATCCCTTTGATTGCTTGCGTTTGCAATCAGCAAGCTAGCACCAACTTAGGGTTTCCTTTCTGCTTTTTGATTTGTGGTTTGTTTGTCCATAGGATGTTAAGAAAAATCCTGTGATGATTTACATGAAGGGCCTTCCTGATGCCCCTCGATGTGGGTTCAGTGCATTGGCAGTGAAGATCCTGCAGCAGTACCGTATGTCATCACCTTCCAGTTTTGTGACTAAAGTTGATATTCTTGAAGCTTCTTTCTTTGCAAATTGCTCTTGTAAAGAATCGGATTTATTTTGCATATCTAATTTTTGTGCACTGAGTTTTTGCATGTTGGTATGGCTGTGCCAGGAGTCCCCATTGATGCAAGAAATATTTTGGAAAGCTTCGAGCTGAAAGAGGCTGTAAAAGCCTTCAGGTAAGTAGATATTTTTTGCTTTCAAGAGCAGATTTCTCAAATTGGTTGAAATTATGTCACCAGGAGTTGCATTGGGGTTTCCACACCTTCTGTTCTATATCTCTAGTTATTTTTCTTCTTTTACAAAGTAGGTGTAGATCACAATTTGAAATGGCAGTTAGTCTGGAAAATCAAATTGATACTGTTAAAAAATTCTTTCTGTTTGAGGCCAATTTTCCCTATTTTAACATGGGTAAAGATTTTCTTGTTGTAATTACAGAAGCAACAAGTTTGTGATTCCACTTCTTATTTTGCTATTTCTGCAATGAGATTCATCTACTTGTGCAGCCATTGGCCAACGTTTCCCCAAATATTTGTCAAGGGTGAGTTTGTTGGTGGATCCGACATCATTCTTGAAATGCATCAGGTAGATTCAAATGCATAATTTGCCCGGTTGGTATAGCTTTTGTTTTCTCTTGTTGAACTGTGGTGGTTTTACCTCTTCAGAAAGGTGAATTGAAGAAATTGCTTGCGGACATCAGGGATGGCAGCAGCAAGGAGTAATATGACACGTCTGGATCAGATTAATGCAGAATTTCAGTCTTGTTTTGTAGACATCTGAAATTGCCGTCTTAGCTGTTCTGTTGTCAATAAGCGGTTTGATAGGTATCATCGGTGAAGATTGTAAAACCATTGTTGCTCTGACTCGAATCCTTTCTTTTTCAAACTTTCTCGTGCTCTTGATTCGAAGATTGTGCCAAGCGGTTCAGTTGGTGAGATATTTGCAGCTAGAGTGCAGAAGTCGACCCGACTTGGATTGTTATTATCAAGGTTTTAAATTTCCATTTGATTCGTTTCGATATCCAAATTATTTTTTTAGATTTTTTTTACTGAATTTTGACTTTAACTTTAAAAATATTAAAAAATTTTGAAGAAAATATAAAAAATTTATATACATGCATATTTTAAAGAATTATTAAATAAAAACAGTACTTGTTGATAAAATAAAAACATATTCGAAGGTGGATTTGAACTCGGGTCACATTAATTTGGACTGACATTCTTAATTATTAAACTAAAAATTGATTAAACACGTAAATATCAATATAATATTTTAAAACTTCAAAACTAACTATTGGAAACTCAAACCTTGGATATTATCCTGTGACATAAGCCTAGTTTTAATTTTTTTTACTTGCACTAGTAATTGCCGCTCTGGCTCTCGCCAAGAGAAAAGGAGCAGCGGCACCGGGTGCAATAGCGTCCGGATCACTCACTTTCGCCATCGGGTCGTCTTCTTCAGCTCTTCCAGCAGTACCTCCGCATCCCCACTGTCCACTCGGACCTCGACTATACCGCCGCCGCCTCCTTCCTCTCCTCCCTCGGCCGCTCCATCGACCTCCAGGTGGGCTTGGGCTTGAGCGTGCTTGGGCGTGGGCTTGGTCTTGGGCTTGTGTTTTGCAAAATATTCAGTTTTAATTCGGTTATAACCGACGAAGAAGCGTTTGGCTACAGTGAAGAGTTGGAGGCAGAGGAGGGTTGACAGAAGCGGAGGGGTGGGTGGTGGAAGCCGTGGCGTGGAACTCCGTCATCTCCGAACGTATCATCATCGCCCTCCATGGATGGTAGAAATCTCAGAGTGTTTGTATACCGCCGGCTTTTCGAGTGGATCAATTCAAGGCCGGGGGACGACGATAAGCGGGAAAGCAAGGCAATGACGATGGCCTCTGAATATTTATTTATTTATTTGTTTATGATATACAATTGGATTATATGTAGATGTTCTGTTTAGGTTTACTCTTCGAGTTAATCTAAATATTTCGGATAATGATGTCTTTTTAGCTTGAAATTCTTATCCCAAAAATATCATGGTAAATTAGGACTCTATTAAATTGTTTTCGTATTTCGGGGAATTTACTGCACCGGCTTCTTCGTCTCCTTTGTCGAACCAGACCCCCCCGGTCCACAGATATCCCCTCTCAGGCATTTTATTTGAGAAGCTTTGTTGTCATGCATGCCTCCATCTTCTTCGTCTTCCCCAAAGCCTCGCTTGCTTCTCGACGCACCGCACTCCGCCGCATCAGGCCCTCCCTTAATCAGAGATCGACCGCGCTGCCTCGTCCCTTCCCGCTCGCTTCACCGCCGACATCGCTGCCGAACCCAACCCCCTCCTCTGGCCTAACCTCCTCATCCACCAGATACGAGATACAACTCATAATACATTCACAAACACCCACGACATTTAAAGAAGCGTCTAATCTCAGGAGATATGAAAACCTAAAACTTACGCCAAACCCTCACACCAAAACCTCGTTATAGCATATATTATCTACTTATATTCTTAGTACATCCCCTTACAGTCTTGACTATTCAGAATTTCAGATTACCCTCCATCAAGAGCAGGAATTGTCAAGCCCCAATCCCGCAGTGAGCCACTTGCAGACATCGCCCATCTCATCTGGGAGTGTGTAATGGCCTAATCTGCATGATACCAATTTTTTTGTTAACTAAAAGAGATTAATTTAATTTAATTTAATAAGCTGAAAGTTTACCAAAAGCAAAACTTCACATACCCATGATAAGTTTTAAAGGAGAGATTTCGAAATCCAGCTGATCTTAAAGCCTCAAAAGATTTCTCCCCGTGTTTATAGAGCACTACGTCATCTCCTGCAATTATATTTACATCATGAGAAACATTTTGCGTACATGTGAAGTACAAGATATGTCCAAGATTTAATTAGAATAAAGCTAATATTCTGATCACACTAAAGTTTAAGGATAAATAATTGGACTGAAAATTTGATGATCCAGCTTAAATGTCCACTCGCTATATCTCAATTCTGAACAAATTTGAAGAAAACTAGCAATTTTTCAAATTAGCCGAGATATGCGAACAACTAGCATCCTATGTATGATGAAAATAAAAAGCTGCTGGATTCAATCTATTTTAAAATATCTAAACACATTATTTTAAATTTCAGATGTCTTGCAAAGTGAAAGACCCATCCTCTGGCAGTAAATCCCCAAGCCCTTGTAGCAACAGTAAGAGATAAAAACAGCGAAAGAGAAAGGAATAGAAAGACAAAATTATTCACCTCGCAAAAATAAAATCTTACTATACTTTCTTTTGTAATCAAAATTGTAATCTAGACACCCCAGAGACCTAAATATTCTTGATTTTTGATTTTGAGACCAAATCAATCTTATTGAGGCACACAAAGGTGAACAGTAGGAAAGTAGTCCATCCACCACAAGAGATTGAGTTTGGGAGTTAGGCCAGGATATGGACCAATTTATTCGAGGAAAAAAAATGAAATATGATGAAGAAAAATTAAAGGAGATCAAATCCTAGATTGACCATCACCTTGGGGGCAGTTGTTAAACAGTGTCCCAATTAGTTGCAAATGAGATGGGCACTTTACATTGTACTCCAGTGCATTAAGAGTTTAAATTTGATTTCACAAATGATATGAAAATTCAGACCAAGGTCATGCAGATTCCTTTTCTGCTTCTATATTGAACCAGTTTCTAAAATGTAAAATCCTGGACTATCCTTGATATTCATTAGATTACTTTCCAATATATACCTCGGGTTGTTAAGACACCACATGTTGCATTATCACTCATTTTGCCTGGTCTATTGCACCCATGCTTTTGAAACATTTCAAAGTTAACAAACTAGAGCAATTTGTATCCCCCATTCTATGGACCTGAAATACATAAAATACAAGCATACCTTACTGACTTTAAAAGAAGAGCAACATTACTGTCTAAAGATAACTCGGTGTAAAATTATTAAATCTTTTTATAGATTGATCAGAATGGAAGTCCCCACTAGGGGAAGCTTTATAGATCTGAGAAATTATGGGTAGAAACTACAAGCCTGTAATTGAGGTCACAAAATTTAGATACTCTAGATCCACAAAAAGCAGAAGAAATCTAGGATAATGACCTTGTGGATTGCATAAAGATGCACTAAATACCTCTTCCATGGCAAAGCAAAACTGGTAAGACAGCAGCTCTTATTGCAGCATATTCTGACACTTCCACCTTGCTCTTCAAGGCCGTAAAAAACATGAGCATGAGGTATGAGAAAAGCTTGCATTAGACTCCATTGCCTCATTGGACATAGAAGACGTGTTGAGAGGATTTCCGCGACCGACAAACCTGGAACACGGAAGCCAGCTGCTTAGACCAATAACTGCACTTATATTGACAGGATATGGATGGCCATTTCCATATTTCCCATGAGAGTAGCAAGTAGCAGAGTACAAAGCAGTTGCAGCACCCATACTGAAGCCTCCAACACCAAGCTTGACTACAATGACCAGGTCACATAAATTATTAAAAGTTCAAGTTGGATAAATTATATTCAGTGCATCTACATACATCATACTAGAATATGATCAATAATTTGCACAAAGTCTGAATCATGCAGACAAAAATCCTGACATCTTATTTAACTTAAACTTTATGCTCACAAAAAGAAGGCGTCATGTTTTCATTTTTGCACAATTTTCAAATTAGATAGCGAAACATTAGCTACAAAAATTTATGCATATAAACAAATTCTAAGTGTTACATCCATTGAAATACTAAACTAGAGATTCATAGAGGAATAGGGAGGTGTGTTGTACCTGGCGCACATAGATTTTGAGTTCAGAGATGGCCTAAAATGTGTATATTTGAAATATGCATCCAAAAGGAAAAGAACATGTGCAAAAAGATGCTAGCAAACAAAGTTGCCTTGATGAGACATACTGTCAGCAGGCTCAGTAGACAAGAGATTTGCAACATGCGCAGCTGAAGCATCCATTCCCTCAACATCATCAGGACCATCTGCTGATAGTTCCCTGACATCAAACCCTTGGTAGAAAGAGTAGGATGTTTCAGTCAGTTTTATATAAACAATCTCTATATTTGTTGAGAAGATTTTGACTACAAGTTGTTGAACTTTCCTCATATGATCATATCCAGTAGCAAGACACAGTATGCATTTTTTACTTGCACTAGTAAACTAACAAGCAGTGCATGAGAATCCACCAAATGCTGCCACAGGTCGGGTAGGAGCAGTTGGGCATATCCATTTAATCTGCAGGTTATGCGCTCTAATGAGGGTTTTAACGAAGGTTACTATAGCTAGCCAATGAAGGATTAAATAGGCAAGTCAACTAGCTTACTTTCCCAAGGATCAGAAAAATAAACTGAAAGACACATGTTTAAGACATAGTTGACAAAACCTAAGTTCTATAGAAAATAGTTCAGTTTCCATAATCTTACATTCGGAAGAGGAAGTGTTTCCAAAAGTTGAGACCAGCTGCAGAGCAGAAAAGAAGATTTCAGAAAGCATGCCAAAGAAATTGATTGAAATAATTTGGTGCAGTCAGAAGATAAAATACCAAATCTTAACTCAACACAGAAAAGTATGCTATTATAATACTTGTATAACGCAATTAAGGCATCTTATAATGGAACAAGTAGAAAAGGGACCTTGAAAAAGATCTCTGTAACAGAAGAAGAAACAAAATTTAGAAACTGCATATTATGCTCATCTGCGACAAGTGTGCCAGGCATATGAGGAGTTACACAGAAAACATCTGAATTTGATTTTTCAAGTATGTTGCTAGAACAGGAAGAAAGTGTAGGGGAAATCATCAGTTATTGTCTTTTTAGTGGACAACTGGGCATCAAGATGGTGAAGTAGTGGTCCCAGGCTTAAACCTTCAGGCATATTCTCCTTTATGGTACATAATTGTCCTAATCAAAACCAACAATTAAAAAATTGCAGAAAAGGACAACTGAAAGCTACTGGAGTTTTATTTTATTCAGTTGACGGCCATCATTCCCTCTCCTATCGATTCAATTAGGACGGAACCTTGCCTAAATCATGAGATTTCCATCGTGTTGGACATGATTCTTTCTGAACGTCAAAGGGCATTTTCAGGTACTTATGTTCCCTCCTTCTGTGGTAAAAAGATCAGACAATTTCTATATACTCACATGTTTAGTAGAGAAAAGAACAAGTCTGACAGCAAACTGTTTTGCATCTATCAGTAATAGGAACATGTACAAGGAAGGTAATCAAAAAATGTAAATCACATCAGTGGATAAAGTCACCACATCAAGAGAAAAGAATGATTCCGAACGTAACTTGTTATTTGGTCTCATCATTCACATGTGTACAAAATGAAACTTTGCATCTAGCTAACGTGGACATTCGTAAAAAAATTGCGGAACATTTTTTGACAGAGGAGTAACATGTGTTCTCCAAAAAAATGCAATTGGAAACCAGCTACAAATAGCTTTGCTATTCATTTATTAGGATTGTACTGAGACAATTACATCATTTTTTAGAGAGAAGAAGATTATTGTTTTTGAGAAAGGAGGTGAGTATATCATTGGAAAAGAAAAACCATGGAGGTCAGAATAGTTTGATGCCACCAGGGAGTTGAGCCACAAAATACCTTGCTCCATTATCACCTAAACCATGAAGCCAGACAATGGTAGCCTGGTGCCTTCCCTTAGGTTTGACTACATGGGTCCTCCCAAACTCAAAAAGCCTCCTAGAACTCCTATTTCCTGCACCCATCCATTGAAAACCGCCAAGCATGAAGTAGAATTGTTAAATCAATATCATGGCACAAGACGAGGAGCATCAAACCAGTTGCAAAAGAGCAGTTTCCGTAGTTCATCTTTGCACCAATACCCCTTGCAACCGCCGCTGCTCCAAACTGCAATTCCTGCAATGAAGATGCACCCGATTGACCCTCTATTTATACCCGTATGTGGAGTCCAGAATAAGAACCCATGAATCTGAATCCCACCACAACCCTGAGGTCCGCAGCCGCCTCCTCCATCGACTCCACGCTCGGCACCAAACCCTTGCTCCGCATTTCGTCGAACAGTTCCCGGGCATTGTTGGTCCTTCCTTGCGCGCGCAGCCCGTGCGCCAAATAGTTGTAGGAGGCGGAGAGGTCGGGGTGGGAGCGAGGGGGAGGGTGGTGGATGAGGAGGTTAGGCCAGAGGAGGGGGTTGGGTTCGGCAGCGATGTCGGCGGTGAAGCAAGCGGGAAGGGACGAGGCGGCGCGGTCGATCTCTGATTAAGGGAGGGGCTGATGCGGCGGAGTGCGGTGCGTCGAGAAGCAAGCGAGGCTTTGGGGAAGACGAAGAAGATGGAGGCATGCATGACAACAAAGCTTCTCAAATAAAATGCCTGAGAGGGGATATCTGTGGACCGGGGGTTCGACGTCTGGTTCGACAAAGGAGACGAAGAAGCCGGTGCAGTAAATTCCCCGAAATACGAAAACAATTTAATAGAGTCCTAATTTACCATGATATTTTTGGGATAAGAATTTCAAGCTAAAAAGACATCATTATCCGAAATATTTAGATTAACTCGAAGAGTAAACCTAAACAGAACATCTACATATAATCCAATTGTATATCATAAACAAATAAATAAATAAATATTCAGAGGCCATCGTCATTGCCTTGCTTTCCCGCTTATTGTCGTCCCCCGACCTTGAATTGATCCACTCAAAAAGCCGGCGGTATACAAACACTCTGAGATTTCTACCATCCATGGAGAGCGATGATGATACGTTCGGAGATGACGGAGTTCCACGCCACGGCTTCCACCACCCACCCCTCCGCTTCTGTCAACCCTCCTCTGCCTCCAACTCTTCGCTGCAGCCAAACGCTTCTTCGTCGTCGGCACCTCTACGCCAGGTCTTCTTCTACTTCTTCTTCTTCTTCTTCTTCTTCTTCTAGCATCTATTGCGTGCCCTTTTCTACATTATATTTCAATCATTAGCAGTAGACGAGGAAAACTGTGGAGTTATTTCGATTGTTGTTCAATATATCCTTCTTCTATCACACATGCATTGTATACGGATATTGGGTGCAAACCATTATTACGATCCCTGAAAAATAATCTTCTATCGTAGGAAATTTCACTACCAAGAAGAAATAGAGAGAGAACGCACAGAAGAGAAGCTTATTGTGGGATATATATAGTTAATTAACTCGTGTGCGGTACATAACTTTCTGCCAAGAAAGAACAAGGTAGCTATGGTTACCTCTTTGTACAAATAAAAGACGTCCTAGGCTTTCTTAAGATTCATGCTTAATTTATAAGATCATGTTGAAGGCAATTGGAGGTGGTTTTCTTAGAATAGTTATTGGTAGTGCGTGTGTGTGTTTTTCTTTTAAAAAAAATTTTGTGCATATTTATTAGATCATCCGTATGGTTATCAAATCATCAATTGAGTAGCACAGGCCCATTCCATTTTGCTTCATCTTACAGTTGAGCAGGACTGACTACGAAGCGCAAACAAATATGTCAGAACTTGGAAACGCTGATTTGGCTCCAATAATACAAGACTACAGCAACAACCACTTGCCAAATATGAGTATGGCGACACAACACGTTGCATACAAAGACACCGTTCGTCCAATATCAGCTGTGTACCCGGATGCCTTCTCCATTCATCATTCTCCGTTCGATCCACGACCTAGGATTGGATTTCATCCGAACGTAATGTTCCAAAGTTCAAATAGATTTCAAGGATCAAATGTAATGCTCCAAGGTTCTAGTGTCATGCATCCGTCTCCGCCTGACCTGCCAACTGCAAACGGCTTCCAGAATATCGATGACTATACGAATTCTCATGGTGATATGATCTTTGGTCCAGAACGTGCTGACCCGAATAACGACTCGATGACGAAGGGGAGAAGGTAAAAAAATACGTATTCGTTTACGTTTGCAGTATTACGAGTTTCTGTTCTTGATTTTTCACTTTTAATGGTTAAAATGGACTACTTGTAAATAATGTCTAGCGAGGATGAGCCGAAGGCAATAAGATCCAACCGTTGCAAATGCAAGAAGTCAAAGTGCTTGCAACTGTAAGTCTTGCTCGCTTGAATGCCGCCTGAATGAATTTTGGTAGGTCTTGTGCGAACCTGACATCCATTTTCGCAGTTACTGTGTGTGCTTCGCAGCAGGAGAAAACTGCGACGAAGGCTGTGGATGCGTTGGATGCCTCAACACCATGGATTACTCCGAAGCTGTCGAAGAAGCCAAGAAACAGGTCACTTCTCACGATCCGCTTGCCTTTTCAGCTAAGGTTGTCGGCGACGACAAGGTAGTGGCAGTTTGCTTTCTCCTCTCCTTTTCTGTCAGCATCAATCTTGAGGCTCCGTTGTTATGGAAGTTCTTGCTCTCTGTCTGCCGCAGCAGGAAGCATCGGCCAGACATAGAAAGGGCTGCAATTGCAAGAAGACTATGTGCCGGAAAAGATACTGCGATTGCTATCGGGTAGCGGTCTTCTTATTTCTTCGATTTGTTTGTTCGACGATCATGTACTGATTCTGCTGTTGTTTCTGTTCAGGCGAGAGTTCCGTGCTCCTCTGCTTGTCGATGTCAAGGCTGCGAGAATACCGTTGGCACGTGTAATGGCGAGGTCATCAATCACAACAAAATCAGATCCGACTCGGGATGACCATATACTTCTCAGCTGCACTTCCTCTGACCATAGACGCGCATAACCTGACATGAATTTTGATTGAGATTTGATTACGGGGCGAGCCACATTAGCTTGGTCCAATGAAGCATCCAAGTTTTCCTCTTTTATTTCCTGTGAATAAGATGGTGTGCAGGTCTCCTGGGTGATTATCCAGCTAAAATGTGTCTAATATGTAGTCTGCGAGAAAACATATATAGCAACCCAAACTATGTTCAGAGAGCAAGACGTGCTGCCATACGAGATACAACTCATAATACATTCACAAACACCCACGACATTTAAAGAAGCGTCTAATCTCAGGAGATATGAAAACCTAAAACTTACGCCAAACCCTCACACCAAAACCTCGTTATAGCATATATTATCTACTTATATTCTTAGTACATCCCCTTACAGTCTTGACTATTCAGAATTTCAGATTACCCTCCATCAAGAGCAGGAATTGTCAAGCCCCAATCCCGCAGTGAGCCACTTGCAGACATCGCCCATCTCATCTGGGAGTGTGTAATGGCCTAATCTGCATGATACCAATTTTTTTGTTAACTAAAAGAGATTAATTTAATTTAATTTAATAAGCTGAAAGTTTACCAAAAGCAAAACTTCACATACCCATGATAAGTTTTAAAGGAGAGATTTCGAAATCCAGCTGATCTTAAAGCCTCAAAAGATTTCTCCCCGTGTTTATAGAGCACTACGTCATCTCCTGCAATTATATTTACATCATGAGAAACATTTTGCGTACATGTGAAGTACAAGATATGTCCAAGATTTAATTAGAATAAAGCTAATATTCTGATCACACTAAAGTTTAAGGATAAATAATTGGACTGAAAATTTGATGATCCAGCTTAAATGTTCACTCGCTATATCTCAATTCTGAACAAATTTGAAAAAAACTAGCAATTTTTCAAATTAGCCGAGATATGCGAACAACTAGCATCCTATGTATGATGAAAATAAAAAGCTGCTGGATTCAATCTATTTTAAAATATCTAAACACATTATTTTAAATTTCAGATGTCTTGCAAAGTGAAAGACCCATCCTCTGGCAGTAAATCCCCAAGCCCTTGTAGCAACAGTAAGAGATAAAAACAGCGAAAGAGAAAGGAATAGAAAGACAAAATTATTCACCTCGCAAAAATAAAATCTTACTATACTTTCTTTTGTAATCAAAATTGTAATCTAGACACCCCAGAGACCTAAATATTCTTGGTTTTTGATTTTGAGACCAAATCAATCTTATTGAGGCACACAAAGGTGAACAGTAGGAAAGTAGTCCATCCACCACAAGAGATTGAGTTTGGGAGTTAGGCCAGGATATGGACCAATTTATTCGAGGAAAAAAAATGAAATATGATGAAGAAAAATTAAAGGAGATCAAATCCTAGATTGACCATCACCTTGGGGGCAGTTGTTAAACAGTGTCCCAATTAGTTGCAAATGAGATGGGCACTTTACATTGTACTCCAGTGCATTAAGAGTTTAAATTTGATTTCACAAATGATATGAAAATTCAGACCAAGGTCATGCAGATTCCTCTTCTGCTTCTATATTGAACCAGTTTCTAAAATGTAAAATCCTGGACTATCCTTGATATTCATTAGATTACTTTCCAATATATACCTCGGGTTGTTAAGACACCACATGTTGCATTATCACTCATTTTGCCTGGTCTATTGCACCCATGCTTTTGAAACATTTCAAAGTTAACAAACTAGAGCAATTTGTATCCCCCATTCTATGGACCTGAAATACATAAAATACAAGCATACCTTACTGACTTTAAAAGAAGAGCAACATTACTGTCTAAAGATAACTCGGTGTAAAATTATTAAATCTTTTTATAGATTGATCAGAATGGAAGTCCCCACTAGGGGAAGCTTTATAGATCTGAGAAATTATGGGTAGAAACTACAAGCCTGTAATTGAGGTCACAAAATTTAGATACTCTAGATCCACAAAAAGCAGAAGAAATCTAGGATAATGACCTTGTGGAGTGCATAAAGATGCACTAAATACCTCTTCCATGGCAAAGCAAAACTGGTAAGACAGCAGCTCTTATTGCAGCATCTTCTGACACTTCCACCTTGCTCTTCAAGGCCCTAAAGAACATGAGCATGAGGTATGAGAAAAGCTTGCATTAGACTCCATTGCCTCATTGGACATAGAAGACGTGTTGAGAGGATTTCCGCGACCGACAAACCTGGAACACGGAAGCCAGCCGCTTAGACCAATAACTGCACTTATATTGACAGGATATGGATGGCCATTTCCATATTTCCCATGAGAGTAGCAAGTAGCAGAGTACAAAGCAGTTGCAGCACCCATACTGAAGCCTCCAACACCAAGCTTGACTACAATGACCAGGTCACATAAATTATTAAAAGTTCAAGTTGGATAAATTATATTCAGTACATCTACATACATCATACTAGAATATGATCAATAATTTGCACAAAGTCTGAATCATGGAGACAAAAATCCTGACATCTTATTTAACTTATACGTTATGCTCACAGAAAGAAGGCGTCATGTTTTCATTTTTGCACAATTTTCAAATTAGATAGTGAAACATTAGCTACAAAAATTTGTGCATATAAACAAATTCTAAGTGTTACATCCATTGAAATACTAAACTAGAGATTCATAGAGGAATAGGGAGGTCTGTTGTACCTGGCCCACATAGATTTTGAGTTCAGAGATGGCCTAAAATGTGTATATTTGAAATATGCATCCAAAAGGAAAAGAACATGTGCAAAAAGATGCTAGCAAACAAAGTTGCCTTGATGAGACATACCGTCAGCAGGCTCAGTAGACAAGAGATTTGCAACATGCGCAGCTGAAGCATCCATTCCCTCAACATCATCAGGACCATCTGCTGATAGTTCCCTGACATCAAACCCTTGGTAGAAAGAGTAGGATGTTTCAGTCAGTTTTATATAAACAATCTCTATATTTGTTGAGAAGATTTTGACTACAAGTTGTTGAACTTTCCTCATATGATCATATCCAGTAGCAAGACACAGTATGCATTTTTTACTTGCACTAGTAAACTCACAAGCAGTGCATGGGAATCCACCAAATGCTGCCACAGGTCGGGTAGGAGCAGTTGGGCATATCCATTTAATCTGCAGGTTATGCGCTCTAATGAGGGTTTTAACGAAGGTTACTACAGCTAGCCAATGAAGGATTAAATAGGCAAGTCAACTAGCTTACTTTCTCAAGGATCAGAAAAATAAACTGAAAGACACATGTTTAAGACATAGTTGACAAAACCTAAGTTCTATAGAAAATAGTTCAGTTTCCATAATCTTACATTTGGAAGAGGAAGTGTTTCCAAAAGTTGAGACCAGCTGCAGAGCAGAAAAGAAGATTTCAGAAAGCATGCCAAAGAAATTGATTGAAATAATTTGGTGCAGTCAGAAGATAAAATACCAAATCTTAACTCAACACAGAAAAGTATGCTATTATAATACTTGTATAACGCAATTAAGGCATCTTATAATGGAACAAGTAGAAAAGGGACCTTGAAAAAGATATCTGTAACAGAAAAAGAAACAAAATTTAGAAACTGCATATTATGCTCATCTGCGACAAGTGTGCCAGGCATATGAGGAAGTTACACAGAAAACATCTGTATTTGATTTTTCAAGTATGTTGCTAGAACAGGAAGAAAGTGTAGGGGAAATCATCAGTTATTGTCTTTTTAGTGGACAACTGGGCATCAAGATGGTGAAGTAGTGGTCCCAGGCTTAAACCTTCAGGCATATTCTCCTTTATGGTACATAATTGTCCTAATCAAAACCAACAATTAAAAAATTGCAGAAAAGGACAACTGAAAGCTACTGGAGTTTTATTTTATTCAGTTGACGGCCATCATTCCCTCTCCTATCCCTCTCCTATCGATTCAATTAGGACGGAACCTTGCCTAAATCATGAGATTTCCATCGAGTTGGACATGATTCTTTCTGAACGTCAAAGGGCATTTTCAGGTACTTATGTTCCCTCCTTCTGTGGTAAAAAGATCAGACAATTTCTATATACTCACATGTTTAGTAGAGAAAAGAACAAGTCTGACAGCAAACTGTTTTGCATCTATCAGTAATAGGAACATGTACAAGGAAGGTAATAAAAAAATGTAAATCACATCAGTGGATAAAGTCACCACATCAAGAGAAAAGAATGATTCCGAACGTAACTTGTTATTTGGTCTCATCATTCACATGTGTACAAAATGAAACTTTGCATCTAGCTAACGTGGACATTCGTAAAAAATTGCGGAACATTTTTTGACAGAGGAGTAACATGTGTTCTCCAAAAAAATGCAATTGGAAACCAGCTACAAATAGCTTTGCTATTCATTTGTTAGGATTGTACTGAGACAATTACATCATTTTTTAGAGAGAAGAAGATTATTGTTTTTGAGAAAGGAGGTGAGTATATCATTGGAAAAGAAAAACCATGGAGGTCAGAATAGTTTGATGCCACCAGGGAGTTGAGCCACAAAATACCTTGCTCCATTATCACCTAGACCATGAAGCCAGACAATGGTAGCCTGGTGCCTTCCCTTAGGTTTGACTACATGGGTCCTCCCAAACTCAAAAAGCCTCCTAGAACTCCTATTTCCTGCACCCATCCATTGAAAACCGCCAAGCATGAAGTAGAATTGTTAAATCAATACCATGGCACAAGACGAGGAGCATCAAACCAGTTGCAAAAGAGCAGTTTCCGTAGTTCATCTTTGCACCAATACCCCTTGCAATCGCCGCTGCTCCAAACTGCAACTCCTGCAATGAAGATGCACCCGATTGACCCTCTATTTATACCCGTATGTGGAGTCCAGAATATGAATAAGAACCCATGAATCTGAATCCCACCACAACAGCCCTGCTTACACCAGCTGCAAGCTGTTCCTATAAAGGTTTATGGCGGGTTATAAAGAGAGACGGCGCTTAATATAGCAAGATAAAGAGAGGGAAGAAAGCATGGAAGCTTTTCTGGCAAGAATCTATGAAGAGATCGCACACAAACACGAGTAAAGCATTGAGCCAATAAATCACAATGCGAATAGAAGAAAAAGAGAAGGGCAATGAAGAAAGGGACTGATGCCTGGACTTGCAAGCAAGAATCAATGCTTCTAGGCAGTGGTGGATCCAACAGCAACCCAGGAATATATTCAGTCAGTAACAAGTCATCAAAAATTCATCTTTAAAAGAAAAAAAAAAGTCATCTTTTTATAAAAAAAATCGCTTCGATATTTCTAATAGCATGACTCTATGCTAACACGGAACAATACAAAAGAACACAGAAGAAAGACATTAACAGAATACCAATAGAACAGCAGAAAAGCATGAAATTTGTTTGCAAGAAAAGAAAAGAACGAGAGGGCTAGAAAAACTAAAATAATTTGGTTAAATAATCGCAGCAAGAACAAACCTGGAATTGGAGGGGAGAGAAGGAGCTCGATAGCTGCAAAGAAGCGGAAAGCACATGGATGATCAGTCTGCTGCGGTCCTTTTTCAATTGTTGTTGGCCTCTGCCATACCTCCTCCTCCTCCGCTCCTTTGCGAGCTCGCATAATATTTTCCACAGAGTGATGATTTTGTCTGCGGGTTTGGATGCGGTGGGAGTATTGGGAACAGTCCATCATAACAAGTTTGAAAGAAATGGAGGGAGATCACATGCCCATCTGTTGTGATTCTGATTCTGGGAGGATGCTCTGGACGCCCTGTTGCACCACCCACAGCAAGCTGCCAAACCCTAATCCTTCCTTATTCCAAAAAATACCTCTGTTCCTCTGCACGCTCTGGGCTTTCTCTCGCTGCTCGTCGGCCCTATGAGATTTAATTGTTTCCTCTTCAAATTTAAGCATTTTGAACCAGATTTCAAACTTTGAAGGGAGACAGATTAATTCATCTGCAACCGTGATTGTTTTTTTGGATTCTTATTTTTTTTTTTTCGGATTCTTGTTTTTTTTATTCCGCTTAACGAGTCTTGATAAACGTGGAAAATTGAAGGGAACAAAAACGAAAAATCTGCATTAGAAACCCCAGTTTTTAAGCAAATAAAAATATCTATTTTATTATTATTAATAAAATAAATTGTTCGTCTTATTTATTATGAATTTTTTAAAATATTTTTTTAATTTATTAAATTAATATAAAAAATTAAATTATTTTTATTTGGTTCTATTTTTAATTTGCAGTTATCAACAACTGATTTAACAAAATTAAATTTTAAATTTTTATTTTTATAATACTGGACATTCACAGTGAAATAAATTTTTTTGAAATATTTGAAAGAAAATTAAATGAGAATAATTTAGATTTTTTATGTTAATTTTAATTAATGAAATCGAATCAAAATATAATATTTCTTTTGGATATATTTTAATGAAAGCGATTTTTCGTAAATTTATAATATAGATTGAGCGGGTTTTTACGAATAATAATAAAATAAGTAATTTTTAAAATTCGTAATAAGAAATGTGATTGTTTGTTAGAAACTTTATAATAATATTTGTAAAACAGCAATTAAAAAGAAAATATAGTCGATTCGACATTGATTTGGGCCCATGGTTCGCAAAGGCCCGACTCGCACTTTCTGGAGGTGACTCGGTGTGCCGACTCGGGTAATTTTGAGACAAAAAAAAAACCGAGTTGGTGATGACGTGGAATAAAATCAGGCCCCACCCACAGCAGCCTTCTTCCTTTTCGGGAGACGAAGAGAATATACTAAGTATTCTCCCTTTGAGGGGAGTGACAGGTGAAATCCCAGTTTATATTACCCAGAGATCCATTGGTTGATGTTTAACTAACTTGACTCAACGCACCACCTTCCCACCGACGATTATAGTAGTAGAGTAAGAATCTCGAGAAAGCTCGAACCCAACCGAGATTGTCAACTCCTACACACGCACAGAGAAACCACCGGTAGCCCAGAGGACCACTTAACATGAGAATGTGATTCATCTCCAGGGTTCCAAGGACGTTCTGATTCTCACAAATTTGTTAATTTTGATCGTGATGCTCTTTTTGCTAATGATAAGACACGCTGCTCAATTGTTGAGTGCAACCGGCATCCTCTGCGTTCTTCTTCCTCGGAGATAAATGCCACAATTAAAAAAAAAAAAAAAAAAAAAAACGACCTCTCGAGTTCTCCAGTATATACATAGATAGAGCTTGTTTCAGAAATGGCCATCGCTGGCCTCTGCAATTTTTTTAGTTTGAACAAGCCCTTCCACACGCTACAATACTGACTAAAGCAGCAAATGACAGTCTACAACCCAGATATAGAGCACATACGAGAACTCCTCCAGCAAGAAAAAGCCCAAAAAAATGGCGCTAGCGGCCGGACAAAATGGACAAAGACACAGAGTAATTCATCATCGAAGCAGGCTTGTGCGGATGGGCGGCGCTGACCCCGTTCATGTCATCAATGGACAAGATGTCCATGACGATCATCTCTGTCTCCGGCGGACAGTCCACCGAGATACGGCCCTCTAGCATGTCCACCACGCGCGCCATGCTGGGCCGCAGCTTTGGGTCTTCCTGTATGCACCACAGCGCCACCCTCACCGCCGTCCTCACCTCTTTCTCATCCATGCTCCCGACTCCCTGATCCGTTACTGCCGTCACCAACCTCTCGTCCACCACCTCCATCACCCTCCCTTTCTTCTCCTTCTCCGCCACTATCTTCGGAAAATAGGACCATTCCCTCTCCGAAGGTTTGCCGTCTCCGATTAGCATCACGTTCCGTCGGCCCCCGACCATCTCCAGCAGCACCATGCCGTAGCTGTATATGTCGCTCTTCTCGGATATGCCGTTCTCAAGGAGCCACTCGGGGGCCAGGTAGCCTCTTGTTCCCCGTATCGTCGTCACTATCCGGCTCTGACCCTTTCCCATCAACTTCGACAGCCCGAAGTCCGACACAATGGCCCGGAAGCACTCGTCCAGCAGTATGTTCTCCGGCTTGATGTCGAGGTGCAGCACGCGAGAGCGGCAGTCGTCGTGCAGATAGTTCAGCGCCTTGGCCACGTCTACCGCGACGCGGTACCTCAGCGGCCACGGCAGGCAGTTCTGCTCGGCCGACTGAGCGCTCCTCGGGAAGATCCAGTTGTCCAGCGATCCATTGGCAATGAACTCGTAAACCAGGAATCGCGACCCCCCCGGCATCAGGCAGTAGCCGAGGAGGCGGACCAGGTTGACGTGCTGCGCGCTGGCTATGGCCGACACTTCCGACCGGAACTCGTGGTCACCGTGCTCTGACCCTTCGATCCGTTTCACCGCAACCTGGGTCCCGTCCTCCAAGATCCCTTTGAAGACGGAGGCGGAGGCACCGCGACCGAGCAGCGATTGGAAGTGGTCGGTGGCCGCTTCAAGGTCCTCGTACCGGAACTTGACCGGCAGCCCGGCGACCTTCCTGAGGAAGCTGTACTCTACGCGAAGCTCGTTCCCCTCCATAGCGGATCGCCGGGCGAATGACATCCTTATCCGCTCGAGTGCCTCGTACTGCATCAGCCCCCACACGAAGGCGGAGAGGAGCACCGCGAAGCTGATGCCAGAGAGGATGTAGAAAGTCGTTGTGGAGCGGAGACATAGCCAAAGAAGAAGGATCAGGATAGCAAAGCTGATGAAGGTGGCGACGGCAATAATCTTGGCCTTCTTAGGCTCCATCGAAGGTTCATCAGGTCAGAGCTTCTCCTTCTCCTTCTCATTCTCCTTGCTCTTCTTCATCTTCTCTCTGGTTGACTGAATCCTCTTGCGATGCAAGAGTTGAGAATTAGACGTTTATCTGTTTTGACTGTGGATTGTCCCGGATTGAGACTCTGTCAAAGGTACTTATTTTGGAGTTGAATATTAAGATTGCCCGATAAGAGTCCGGCCCTTGGGATTGAGCCAACAGGCGACCCTCTTGTTAAGCACAAGCTCCATCAAAAATGTCAAACAACAAATATGTGACAATATTGGTATGTGCTTTTTTGATGATTTTATCTTTGCCGTCTTCCGGAGACTGATACCTCTGTGAAGGAATGAATCTACTAGACTCGTGCAACTGTCTCCTGGACTGCATTGGCGAATCTGCTGTGTCTTATAAAAATTTAGAAACCATCAAATAGACCTGATCAAATCACAACTTTATGTGTTGTTATCCGGACAGCATATAATAACGACGATCATTAGTAACATGCAATACAAATTAAGATCCATTAACTTCTGTAACATGCTGCAGACCCAAATGATCAAATACGTTATTCCAAGAGAAGGAGCGAATGGCAGCAATGTGATGTATAATATGTATCAACGCGTAATTGGGAAACTGTAGAGGAATTACTGCTCAAGTCACCGCCAGAAAATTGTATCCTTTTTCTTGTTTGATGTATTGTTTTGGTAATCGCGGTATTTATGTATTCGGAAATTGGAATGGACGCAATAGGATTAGAATGTAAGCAATTTGTATCAGGCATCTAACCCTCTCTTCAATTTCTTATTGCTGTGTTCTTGTCCTGTAGCCGACCATATGTCCGACGAGAGCCCATGCATGTTCTGCTAACAAAGATGATGGCAGCACCATGAGAAACATTACAGATTTCTGCTTCCAGCGCAAGAACAAGGAGGAGTGGAACCAAGAGGAAGGCAAAAATCACATGAGGGCTCGAGTTTGCTGTGCAAGTATGCAACCGTCGGACAACGCTGATGCTACTTGACTGATTCGTTCTATTGTGTGTTTGACGGCTACTGACATGAGAAGCTCTCCTGTCAATGCAGCGCATCTGAAGCTTATTCTTCTTTATGTCGTGGTCTGCGGTCCATTGCTCACTCATGACTCTCTTTCCCTGTTGTTTTTTTGGCCGAGACTCTTTCAAGGGATGATTTCTATATATTTCGAGTAGAAATTGATGACTTGCATATCATCTTGATAGCAAGCGATGAATTTTGTATTTGGGTAAAATGAAGCAATCTACCTCTCAAGACTGTTTGCATTCTGACACTGTTTGAATGATCACGATGAGAAGGTCTTACAAAAAGAAACAAGTTTATTTTTCAGATTTAGTTCTTCGCTACGCGAGGTCTTGAGGGCAAACTTTTGCTCCCCAAAAGAACCGATAGACCGGTTTCGATCCGGTTTAAAATACGAAACCGAAACCGGTTTTTTTCCCAACCGGTGTCTCTGGTTTTTTGTTTTATGCAAACCGAAAATCCGAAAGGGTTCGCCGGTTTTGCTCATCCTCGACGTTTTTGCCACTGCGATCTCCCCCGACCAAGTCTGCCGTCTCGCCTCCCGCTGCAGCGATGAGAAAGCTCGTGCACTGTCTCCTCCGCCGCCCCGCCCAATGCCACAGGCTTTTGTGCCGCTTCTCCTCATCCTCACCATCTCTCCCCGACGCTGGAACCACCGCTCCTTTCGACCTTTCTTTTCTGTCAACTTGTTCCCTGGACAATTCCGCCTCCAAACTTTGCAAGACAATCACAGCTTTCTCCTTCGATCCGTGTTCGATTCCAACCGAGGAACAACTGATTCAGTTCCTGTTGGATCACCAGAGGGAGCCGAAGACGGCCTTGAGGTTCTTCAAATGGGCTCAGATGAAAGGCGGCGTCTTTGGTCTTGATCGCTTTTGCATCTTGCTCCACATCCTTGTCAGAACCGGCCGGCAATCGAGCGCTCGCGAGCTGCTCAGGCGTTCCGTTCTGAACCAATCCAGCCCCGCCCCAGTTGCCGTCGTCGACGCCCTAATGGAAACCTCGACAAGATGCGCCTCGGATCCCCGCTCCTTCAGCTATCTCTTGACTTGCTATGCCCATGCCGGCCGAGCAGCAGATGCTTTTGAGGCTTTTGACAGGATGGTTGAATGTGGCGTCTTCCCCGTAGTCAGATCGCGGAATGATCTTTTGACAGCGTTGGTAAAGTCTCATTTGTTTGGAAAGGCTCGGCAAGTGTATTGTCTGATGGATGAGAAAGGAATGGATTTTGATTGCTTTACAATTGATATAATGATGAATGCTTGCTTAAAAGAAGGGAAGCCGGAGGAAGCCGACGAGTACTACAGACGTTTGAAAGATGCCGGTTTGAAGCCTGATTTGCTTGTTTATGCGCGTCTTATTCAGTCTGTCTGCAAGAAACCAGATTCGAGAAGGGCTTGTGAGTTGTTGGATGATGTGAAAGACTCAGGCCTGTCGCCGACTGGGTTCATGTATACTTACGTCATAGGGGCTTGCGTGAATCAGGGAAACATGGAGGAGGCTTTGAGGCTGAAAGATGAGCTAGTTGCGAGTGGACGATCTATGAGCCTGTTGATTGCAACCGATCTGATGAAAGGTTATTGCGCTCAAGGATATCTCTGTAGTGCTTTGGATCTGTATGACAGAATAGTCGAGCAAGGAATCGTCCCAAGCAATGTTACTTATTCAGTTCTGCTTGACGGTTGTTATAGAAATGGGAATGCAGAAAAGGCCTTCGAGTTGTATAGTACAATGAGGCAGACAGGGATTATTTTGAATGTCTTCCAAGTGGGTCTGATCATGCAGTGCCTCTTGGCAGCAAGAAAATCGAAAGAAGCTTTTTATGTATTTGATGAGGCTGATCGCGCTGGTGTAACCAATGTGTTCACCTACAACATTCTTATTGATTGGCTCTGCAAGAAGGACAGAGTAACGGAAGCTTGTGACCTTTGGGCTAAGATGGAGGATAAAGGGTTAAGACCCAATGCTGCTTCTTATAATTCCTTGGTATTGGGTCATTGCAAGAATGGGGATATTGAATTGGCAGTTGAGTTGTTTAACCAAATGCCTAAGAAGGGCATTAAACCTGATGTCATCACATGTACAATTTTGATCAACGCGTACCACAAGAAAGATGACTTTGATAGAGCTTCTGATCTTCTCAATAAAATGAGCAGTTTGGGTATTGCTTGTAATGACTATACATTCAATGCTATTATCAGTGGCTTGTGTAAGTCAGGACGGATGTCTGAAGTGGACAGCACATTGCAGAAATTCAGAGAGGATGGATTCATTCCTAGCTGTATGACTTACAACAGTATAATTCATGGGCATATAAAAGAAGACAAAATGATATTGGCAGTAGAAATTTATCGGGAGATGCTTCGAAATGGCATATCCCCTAATGTTGTTACTTTCACTAATTTCATTCATGGCTTCTGCAAACAGAACTGCAGTGATCTTGCTTTGAAGATGCGAAATGAGATGACAAGATTAGGTCTTCAAATGGATATTCCGGCATATAATGCTCTTATTGTTGGTTTATGCAATGAAGGGAATATGGAAGTTGCACTTGCACTATTGGATGAGCTTCCTAAAGTAGGATTGAAACCAACTGCAGTCATATTCAACAGCCTCATTACAGCATATAAGGATAAGAACAACATGGAAGCAGCTATTGAGTTGCATAAGGAAATGTGCAAGGAAGGAATCCCTTGTGATACAGCAACCTATACAACATTGATTGATGGACTACTAAAGATTGGTGACCTGGTTTTTGCATCAGAACTCTACTCTGAGATGCTAGATAAGGGTATTGTTCCAGATGTTGTAACTTATACTGTGCTGACAAAAGGTCATTGCACTAATGGGGACCTAGAAAATGCTCGAAAGGTCTTGGTTGAATTGAACCTCAGGGGCTTACGTCCTAATGTCCTTATATATAACATGCTAATTGCAGGATATTTCAGGGAAGGTGACATTCAGGAGGCTTTTAGATTGCATGACGAAATGCTTGATAGGGGCCTTGTACCTGATGAGAGAACATTTGATGTACTTGTAAACTTAAATTTTGTACGACAATTCCCAGGCAATGATGTGGGTTCTGGTTCAACCAGCCTGATGGATAGGAAGATTGCTAATGTACCCCCAAGCCAAGTGGAGTATGCATGAAAGAGTCTAATGTGGGAATTAACTGCTTCATACTAACTGCTTCCAGTTTTGATTCTGTAAAGGTAACAATTGTAATTAGCAAGTTTTTTCCTTTGAGTTCCTTAGATATTTATGAGAATTTTTGTGTCTTTATTTGTTATATCCACAATTTCAATTGGTTTATTTTTAGGGAACAGCTTCTATATGTACTTTGTTTACTATTTTCTTATTTATTTTGTGCCCAACCAGATGTATTTAACAAGTTCACATGGAATTCATCTATGCTGAATGCTACAAGGCTTATAAATTTATCCTGCGTTCATAAATTCATACCATATGCAAATAATTCTGTGTTTCTGAACTTCTGGCATGAGGACAGCAGGAATTCCTTAACTAGCCTCTTCACATCTGCCGGCTCCTTGTCTTCTCCATTTTCATTTGCTGTTTTCTTTTAACTATTGGTAATAGCATATCAACTCCTTTCACCCATGCAGGAGTGCATTTTTTCTTATGATTGCTCATGTGCTTATTGCTTACAGTTGGCATTTTGGCATCAAGGTCTCCAACTTACTGTATAGCGTATGTAAAAGAATTCCCGATGTTTTTGTTTTCTGTTAACTGCCCGCACAGATCAACCAGGTGATTATGGATGCTTATCATGTTCATTTGAAATCAGACCCAGAACAGCCTAAAAAGGATATTGCTAATGCCACCAAGCAAAGCAGAAGCAATGTACATCCAAACCTCTTGAGAAGAAGGTGAAGATCACCGTGTCACTCAACATTTGAAAAGTTCTAATTCAACAGGAGTTGTAGATTAATGTAACCACCCGTTACTTTATAATGGCCCATTACTCGGGCCCACAACCCACAACCCAATAACCGTCTCTATTTATAGGCAGCTACTACCCACGAATCCCTAAGGGATTGAAAGCCGTTTGAAGGTAGAGAGAGAGTCAAGGGACGATCGTTGGGGAGGCCTACGGAGTGGCAAGGAAATTCGGGACGATCGTTATCGAGATTCGAGGTATGTTAAGTTACTTTCATTTGTTTTCTCTTTACCTCTATTCGAAGTAGGTGATCTTACTTTCATTTGTTTCCCTTTACCTCTATTCGAAGTAGATTAAGTTACTTTCATTTGTTTTCTCTTTACCTCTATTCGAAGTAGGTGATGTTACTTTCATTTGTTTCCCTTTACCTCTATTCGAAGTAGGTTGAGTTATTTTCATCTATCTTTTTTTGTCTTTATTCCTGAGACAAGTACATGTTTAATAATCAGAAAATTTAGTGACTTTCATGATATTTAGGAAAATGATGATAACTTAGATCTAAGTAAAACTAAATAGAGAATAGATATGTTTAATTTTTAAAGTGTTATACCGATTTATGACATGCTTTGAGAATAGAAAAATTAGAGCGCTGGACTTGCAAAAATCTCCGTCTTCTTCCCCGATCGTCCGCTGTGCTCCGGCGACCGGCAGCGGAGACGGCGGCGTACGGTGTGGCGGCACGCGGTGCGGCGGCGTGCTGTGCGGCGGCGTGCAGTGCGGCGGTGTACAGTGCGGCGACGTGCGGCGCTGCTGCGCGCAGGCGTCGTGCGCAGGCAGCACGGGACCCGGCGTCGACGCAATTCCGGCGCGTAACACGGCGACGGGACCGGCCGGTGGCGGGCGCACGACTGCGCGGGTCGGGGTCCGCCAGTATGCGGCTGCCCTTGTTTCGGCCCGACGGCGCGGGTTGACGACGACCGGGGGCGCGGGGAAGCGCGGATCTGACGACGCCGGAGGCGGTGGCCAGGTGGCAGCCGTGGCCCAGCGGAGACGGCGGCGGTGTGGCGGCCTGGCGGCGTGACGGCCTGGCGGCGGCGGCGGCGGCGGCGGCAGTAGAATTAGGGTTAGGGTTTTGAGGAGGAAGAAGGATTAGTTTAATTAAGGTTTAACTTAAAGTTGATTATGGTTTTGGTTTAATTTAAAAGTTCGTTTCGGTTTGGTTTAGTTAAAAGCTGATTTTGGTTTTGATTTAGTTTAAGGTTGGTTTTGGTTTAGGTTGGGTTCAGAATCGGTTTTGGTTTGGAATCTGGTTTTGGAATTGGTTTAAATCAGATTTGAGGATTAATCGAACTAATGGCGAGGCGAATGGTTTAGATCAAGTTAAGTAATCTGAATCCATTATTTGGTTTATTGAAATGAGTCTGAATATTGCGAATTGGAATTGAAATTGATTGCAGATTAGATTGGAGGAATTTAATAAGATCGATTAAATTGATTTGGATTTGGGATAGTTGAATTTATGATTATGTTAAAATTTGATTGGAATACTTAAATCTCATTGAGGATGAATTTGTAAGATGGAACCAAATTATGATTTATTTGTAAATTGACCTGATTGATTATGACTTAGAACTTGAAGGAATAGTCTGTGAATCAAATTTGTATTGGGGACTTTTGTGAAAAATATATTGTAGGGATTGAATTTGGAATTATTAAAGATTTGGGTGATAAATTGTTGGATCAATGGTTGTTGATAATAATATGATTATTTGATATTATTTATCTTGATGACGGAGTTGAAATTTGAAATGATATAGGGGCTAAATTGCATATAAATATTTGAACAGTCGTAACCTTATCATTGAGATTCGATTGGGAGGATTTAGGAGTTGTTGGACTTGGTTTCTCATGCTGATTCTATTGGTGGTCTCAAATCCTTCCTTTGATGATGTCTTCTAGTTGAATAGTCTGATTTGTGATCGAGTCGATTTCTTTCTATCGCTTGACAATCTTGATTCGATATTTATTGTAGCTGAGCCTTTGGTATCTTGAGGGATGTATGTAGTTGGGACTCTATTTGACGGGTACCAGTCGGCGATTCCCTACTTCGGTATGGGATTTAGTGAGACTGTCAGACGTGACAGTAGTCGGTCTCCTGTGTTGTGGTAGGGGACGTGATCCGTTGTGTGACTAGACGGGATCACCACTCCATCAGCAGGTTGGGAGTGCAGCGTGGTATGACTTGAAGTTGTAGGGGAGTCAGCCACACCCATATACTGATTTACGTGTAGATTGGTTCGACTCTGCTTTGTAGGGGGTACGACCGTCTTCGTAATATCTGTGGGGGAGTCCATAGTCACCGTCCCTAACCATTGGCTATCGTGATTGTGATGTCTTGTGTGGTCGGTCTCCTCAGTTGTAGGGGACGTGATCCGTTGTGTGACTAGACGGATCACCACTCCATTAGCGATTGGGAGTGCAGCGTGGTATGACTCTGCTTGATAGGGGACGTGATCCGCTGTGTGATTACGGATCACCACTCCATCAAACGTGATCTGCTGTGTGATACAGATCACCACTCCGGTCCAGCCACACCCATAAGATATCCTTGTTGATTCATTCATTGCTGTGGATATTGGTTTACTTAATCACCATTGTCGTTACATTATTTTTGTTGCTACTGTATTAATTTTATTGTGCCACCTAAAAATTGATCTCTCCTACTGTTTGGAGGAAGTAACTCCCTACTGAGCATTAGTGGCTCATTCTTTGATTGTTCCTATCCACATGAGAGTAGCAGCTAGACACAGGAGACTACAGTAGCAGAGAGCACGTTTGCGAATACTCTGGGAGTTGATTTATTTACAGGTTATTCTATTTTTATGTATGGGAGAACTTTTGACGACTTGGGTATTTCTAGTGAGACCACATTTTGTTATGTTATCTGAACTATATTCGTATTTCTGAAATAAATTTTAATTCTATGTATTCTGTAAACCTTTTATTTGTATGTTGTCCACTTGTGTTGTGGTTCGATCGGACACGACAGGGGTGTTACAGTTAAGACACCACATGTTGCATTATCACCCATTTTGCCTGGTCTATTGCACCCATGCTTTTGAAACATTTCGAAGTTAACAAACTAGAGCAATTTGTATCCCCCATTCTATGGACCTGAAATACATAAAATACAAGCATACCTCACTGACTTTAAAAGAAGAGCAACATTACTGTCTAAAGATAACTCGTCGACACCTCTACGCCAGGTCTTCTTCTACTTCTTCTTCTTCTTCTTCTTCTAGCATCTATCGCGTGCCCTTTTCTACATTATATTTCAATCATTAGCAGTAGACGAGGAAAACTGTGGAGTTATTTCGATTGTTGTTCAATATATCCTTCTTCTATCACACATGCATTGTATACGGATATTGGGTGCAAACCATTATTACGATCCCTGAAAAATAATCTTCTATCGTAGGAAATTTCACTACCAAGAAGAAATAGAGAGAGAACGCACAGGAGAGAAGCTTATTGTGGGATATATATAGTTAATTAACTCGTGTGCGATACATAACTTTCTACTGAGAAAGACCAAGGTAGCTATGGTTACTGTCACTCCGTGTTACAAGTTGTATTTCCTTTTATGTGAGCAATAAAAGGTTGGCAAGATTGCTGTACTTCTCTTCTCCTCTATACTCTTGTGGGCTTGTGCGAGTTTGGCGGGCTGAGGTGGGCGAACCTTGGCGCCATCACGGGCAAAATTTCAGTGTAGAAATTCGCCGGTGTGACAGTTACCTCTTTGTACAAATAAAAGACTTCCTAGGCTTTCTTAAGGTTCATGCTTAATTTATAAGATCATGTTGAAGGCAATTGGAGGTGGTTTTCTTAGAATAGTTATTGGAAGTGCGTGTGTGTGTTTTTCTTTTAAAAAAAATTTTGTGCATATTTATTAGATCATCCGTATGGTTATTAAATCATCAATTGAGTAGCACAGGCCCATTCCATTTTGCTTCATCTTGCAGTTGAGCAGGACTGACTACGAAGCGCAAACAGATATGTCAGAACTTGGAAACGCTGATCTGACTCCAGTAATACAAGACTACAGCAACAACCACTTGCCAAATACGACTATGGCGACACAACACGTTGCATACAAAGGCATCGTTCGTCCAATATCAGCTGTGTACCCGGATGCCTTCTCCATTCATCATTCTCCGTTCGATCCACGACCTAGGATTGGATTTCATCCAAACGTAATATTCCAAGGTTCAAATAGATTTCAAGGTTCAAATGTAATGCTCCAAGGTTCTAGTGTCATGCATTCGTCTCCGTCTGACCTGCCAACTGCCAACGGCTTCCAGAATATCGATGACTATACGAATTCTCATGGTGATATGATCCTTGGTCCAGAAGGTGCTGACCCGAATAACGACTCGATGACGAAGGGGAGAAGGTAAAAAATACGTATTCGTTTACGTTTACAGTATTACGAGTTTCTGTTCTTGATTTTTCTCTTTTAATGGTTAAAATGGACTACTTGTAAATAATGTCTAGCGAGGATGAGCCGAAGGCAATAAGATCCAACCGTTGCAAATGCAAGAAGTCAAAGTGCTTGCAACTGTAAGTCTTGCTCGCTTGAATGCCGCCTGAATGAATTCTGGTAGGTCTTGTGCGAACCTGACATCCATTTTCGCAGTTACTGCGTGTGCTTCGCAGCAGGAGAAAACTGCGACGAAGGCTGTGGATGCGTTGGATGCCTCAACACCATGGATTACTCCGAAGCTGTCGAAGAAGCCAAGAAACAGGTCACTTCTCACGATCCACTTGCCTTTTCAGCTAAGGTTGTCGGCGACGACAAGGTAGTGGCAGTTTGCTTTCTCCTCTCCTTTTTTGTCAGCATCAATCTTGAGGCTCCGTTGTTATGGAAGTTCTTGCTCTCTGTCTGCTGCAGCAGGAAGCTTCGGCCAGACATAGAAAGGGTTGCAATTGCAAGAAGACTATGTGCCGGAAAAGATACTGCGATTGCTATCGGGTAGCGATCTTCTTGTTTCTTCGATTTGTTTGTTCGACGATCATGTACTGATTCTGCTGTTGTTTCTGTTCAGGCGAGAGTTCCGTGCTCCTCTGCTTGTCGATGTCAAGGCTGCGAGAATACCGTTGGCACGTGTAATGGCGAGGTCATCAATCACAACAAAATCAGATCCGACTCGGGATGACCATACTTCTCAGCTGCACTTCCTCTGACCATAGACGCGAATAACCTGACATGATTTTTGATTGAGATTTGATTACGGGGCGAGCCACATTAGCTTGTTCCAATGAAGCATCCAAGTTTTCCTCTTTTATTTCCTGTGAAGAAGATGATGTGCAGGTCTCGTGGGTGATTATCCAGCTAAAATGTGTCTAATATGTAGACAGCGAGAAACATATATAGCAACCCAAATTATGTTCAGAGAGCAAGACGTGCTGCGATACGAGATACAACTCATAATACATTCACAAACACCCACGACATTTAAAGAAGCGTCTAATCTCAGGATATGAAAACCTAAAACTTACGCCAAACCCTCACACCAAAACCTCGTTATGACATATATTATCTACTTATATTCTTAGTACATCCCCTTACAGTCTTGACTATTCAGAATTTCAGATTACCCTCGATCAAGAGTAGGAACTGTCAAGCCCCAATCCCGCAGTGAGCCACTTGCAGACATCGCCCATCTCATCTGGGAGTGTGTAATGGCCTAATCTGCATGATACCAATTTTTTTGTTAACTAAAAGAGATTAATTTAATTTAATTTAATAAGCTGAAAGTTTACCAAAAGCAAAACTTCACATACCCATGATAAGTTTTAAAGGAGAGATTTCGAAATCCAGCTGATCTTAAAGCCTCAAAAGATTTCTCCCCGTGTTTATAGAGCACTACGTCATCTCCTGCAATTATATTTACATCATGAGAAACATTTTGCGTACATGTGAAGTACAAGATATGTCCAAGATTTAATTAGAATAAAGCTAATATTCTGATCACACTAAAGTTTAAGGATAAATAATTGGACTGAAAATTTGATGATCCAGCTTAAATGTTCACTCGCTATATCTCAATTCTGAACAAATTTGAAAAAAACTAGCAATTTTTCAAATTAGCCGAGATATGCGAACAACTAGCATCCTATGTATGATGAAAATAAAAAGCTGCTGGATTCAATCTATTTTAAAATATCTAAACACATTATTTTAAATTTCAGATGTCTTGCAAAGTGAAAGACCCATCCTCTGGCAGTAAATCCCCAAGCCCTTGTAGCAACAGTAAGAGATAAAAACAGCGAAAGAGAAAGGAATAGAAAGACAAAATTATTCACCTCGCAAAAATAAAATCTTACTATACTTTCTTTTGTAATCAAAATTGTAATCTAGACACCCCAGAGACCTAAATATTCTTGGTTTTTGATTTTGAGACCAAATCAATCTTATTGAGGCACACAAAGGTGAACAGTAGGAAAGTAGTCCATCCACCACAAGAGATTGAGTTTGGGAGTTAGGCCAGGATATGGACCAATTTATTCGAGGAAAAAAAATGAAATATGATGAAGAAAAATTAAAGGAGATCAAATCCTAGATTGACCATCACCTTGGGGGCGGTTGTTAAACAGTGTCCCAATTAATTGCAAATGAGATGGGCACTTTACATTGTACTCCAGTGCATTAAGAGTTTAAATTTGAATGATATGAAAATTCAGACCAAGGTCATGCAGATTCCTCTTCTGCTTCTATATTGAACCAGTTTCTAAAATGTAAAATCCTGGACTATCCTTGATATTCATTAGATTACTTTCCAATATATACCTCAGGTTGTTAAAACACCACATGTTGCATTATCACCCATTTTGCCTGGTCTATTGCACCCATGCTTTTGAAACATTTCGAAGTTAACAAACTAGAGCAATTTGTATCCCCCATTCTATGGACCTGAAATACATAAAATACAAGCATACCTCACTGACTTTAAAAGAAGAGCAACATTACTGTCTAAAGATAACTCGGTGTAATATTATTAAATCTTTTTATAGATTGATCAGAATGGAAGTCCCCACTAGGGGAAGCTTTATAGATCTGAGAAATTATGGGTAGAAACTGTGCTCCGGCGACCGGCAGCGGAGACGGCGGCGTACGGTGTGGCGGCACGCGGTGCGGCGGCTTGCTGTGCGGCGGCGTGCAGTGCGGCGGTGTGCAGTGCGGCGACGTGCGGCGCTGCTTTGCCATGGAAGAGGTATTTAGTGCATCTTTATTTAGTGCGGCTGACTAAATACAAAACTAGGATAATGACCTTGTGTATTTAGTGCGGCTGACTAAATACCTCTTCCATGGCAAAGCAAAACTGGTAAGACAGCAGCTCTTATTGCAGCATCTTGTGACACTTCCACCTTGCTCTTATCCGCACTGTACACCGCCGCACTGCACGCCGCCGCACTGCACGCCGCCGCACCGCGTGCCGCTACACCGTACACCGCCGTCTTCGCTGCCGGTCGCCGGAGCACAGCGGACGATCGGGGAAGAAGACGGAGATTTTTGCAAGTCCAGCGCTCTAATTTTTCTATTCTCAAAGCATGTCATAAATCGGTATAACACTTTAAAAATTAAACATATCTATTCTCTACTTAGTTTTACTTAGATCTAAGTTATCATCATTTTCCTAAATATCATGAAGGTCACTAAATTTTCTGATTATTGAACATGGACTTGTCTCAGAAATAAAGACAAAGAAAGACAGATGAAAATAACTCAACCTACTTCGAATAGAGGTAAAGGGAAACAAATGAAAGTAACATCACCTACTTCGAATAGAGGTAAAGAGAAAACAAATGAAAGTAACTTAACCTACTTCGAATAGAGGTAAAGGAAAATAAATGAAAGTAAGATCACCTACTTCGAATAGAGGTAAAGAGAAAACAAATGAAAGTAACTTAACATACCTCGAATCTCGATAACGATCGTCCCGAATTTCCTTGCCACTCCGTAAGCCTCCCCAACAATCGTCCCTTGACTCTCTCTCTACCTTCAAACGGCTCTCAATCCCTTAGGGATTCGTGGGTAGTAGCTGCCTATAAATAGAGACGGTTATTGGGTTGTGGGTTGTGGGCCCGAGTAATGAGCCATTATAAAGTAACGGGTGGTTACATTAACAACCTGAGGTATATATTGGAAAGTAATCTAATGAATATCAAGGATAGTCCAGGATTTTACATTTTAGAAACTGGTTCAATATAGAAGCAGAAGAGGAATCTGCATGACCTTGGTCTGAATTTTCATATCATTCAAATTTAAACTCTTAATGCACTGGAGTACAATGTAAAGTGCCCATCTCATTTGCAATTAATTGGGACACTGTTTAACAACCGCCCCCAAGGTGATGGTCAATCTAGGATTTGATCTCCTTTAATTTTTCTTCATCATATTTCATTTTTTTTCCTCGAATAAATTGGTCCATATCCTGGCCTAACTCTCAAACTCAATCTCTTGTGGTGGATGGACTACTTTCCTGCTGTTCACCTTTGTGTGCCTCAATAAGATTGATTTGGTCTCAAAATCCAAAACCAGGAATATTTAGGTCTCTGGGGTGTCTAGATTACAATTTTGATTACAAAAGAAAGTATAGTAAGATTTTATTTTTGCGAGGTGAATAATTTTGACTTTCTATTCCTTTCTCTTTCGCTGTTTTTATCTTTTACTGTTGCTACAAGTGCTTGGGGTTTTGCTGCCAGAGGATGGGTCTTTCACTTTGCAAGACATCTGAATTTTAAAATAATGTGTTTAGATATTTTAAAATAGATTGAATCCAGCAGCTTTTTATTTTCATCATACATAGGATGCTAGTTGTTCACATATCTCGGCTAATTTGAAAAATTGCTAGTTTTCTTCAAATTTGTTCAGAATTGAGATATAGCGAGTGGACATTTAAGCTGGATCATCAAATTTTCAGTCCAATTATTTATCCTTAAACTTTAGTGTGATCAGAATATTAGCTTTGTTCTAATTAAATCTTGGACATATCTTGTAATTCACATGTACGCAAAATGTTTCTCATGATGTAAATATCATTGCAGGAGACGACGTAGTGCTCTATAAACACGGGGAGAAATCTTTTGAGGCTTTAAGATCAGCTGGATTTCCAAATCTCTCCTTTAAAACTTATCGTGGGTATGTGAAGTTTTGCTTTTGGTAAACTTTCAGCTTATTAAATTAAATTAAATTAATCTCTTTTAGTTAACAAAAAAATTGGTATCATGCAGATTAGGCCATTACACACTCCCAGATGAGATGGGCGATGTCTGCAAGTGGCTCACTGCGGGATTGGGGCTTGACAGTTCCTGCTCTTGATCGAGGGTAATCTGAAATTCTGAATAGTCAAGACTGTAAGGGGATGTACTAAGAATATAAGTAGATAATATATGCTATAACGAGGTTTTGGTGTGAGGGTTTGGCGTAAGTTTTAGGTTTTCATATCCTGAGATTAGACGCTTCTTTAAATGTCGTGGGTGTTTGTGAATGTATTATGAGTTGTATCTCGTATCGCAGCACGTCTTGCTCTCTGAACATAATTTGGGTTGCTATATATGTTTCTCGCTGTCTACATATTAGACACATTTTAGCTGGATAATCACCCAGGAGACCTGCACATCATCTTCTTCACAGGAAATAAAAGAGGAAAACTTGGATGCTTCATTGGAACAAGCTAATGTGGCTCGCCCCGTAATCAAATCTCAATCAAAAATCATGTCAGGTTATTCGCGTCTATGGTCAGAGGAAGTGCAGCTGAGAAGTATGGTCATCCCGAGTCGGATCTGATTTTGTTGTGATTGATGACCTCGCCATTACACGTGCCAACGGTATTCTCGCAGCCTTGACATCGACAAGTAGAGGAGCACGGAACTCTCGCCTGAACAGAAACAACAGCAGAATCAGTACATGATCGTCGAACAAACAAATCGAAGAAACAAGAAGACCGCTACCCGATAGCAATCGCAGTATCTTTTCCGGCACATAGTCTTCTTGCAATTGCAGCCCTTTCTATGTCTGGCCGATGCTTCCTGCTGCGGCAGACAGAGAGCAAGAACTTCCATAACAACGGAGCCTCAAGATTGATGCTGACAGAAAAGGAGAGGAGAAAGCAAACTGCCACTACCTTGTCGTCGCCGACAACCTTAGCTGAAAAGGCAAGCGGATCGTGAGAAGTGACCTGTTTCTTGGCTTCTTCGACAGCTTCGGAGTAATCCATGGTGTTGAGGCATCCAACGCATCCACAGCCTTCGTCGCAGTTTTCTCCTGCTGCGAAGCACACGCAGTAACTGCGAAAATGGATGTCAGGTTCGCACAAGACCTACCAGAATTCATTCAGGCGGCATTCAAGCGAGCAAGACTTACAGTTGCAAGCACTTTGACTTCTTGCATTTGCAACGGTTGGATCTTATTGCCTTCGGCTCATCCTCGCTAGACATTATTTACAAGTAGTCCATTTTAACCATTAAAAGAGAAAAATCAAGAACAGAAACTCGTAATACTGTAAACGTAAACGAATACGTATTTTTTACCTTCTCCCCTTCGTCATCGAGTCGTTATTCGTCTCAGCACCTTCTGGACCAAGGATCATATCACCATGAGAATTCGTATAGTCATCGATATTCTGGAAGCCGTTGGCAGTTGGCAGGCGGAGACGGATGCATGACACTAGAACCTTGGAGCATTACATTTGATCCTTGAAATCTATTTGAACCTTGGAACATTACGTTTGGATGAAATCCAATCCTAGGTCGAGGATCGAACGGAGAATGATGAATGGAGAAGGCATCCGGGTACACAGCTGATATTGGACGAACGATGTCTTTGTATGCAACGTGTTGTGTCGCCATAGTCGTATTTGGCAAGTGGTTGTTGTTGTAGTCTTGTATTACTGGAGTCAGATCAGCGTTTCCAAGTTCTGACATATCTGTTTGCGCTTCGTTGTCAGTCCTGCTCAACTGCAAGATGAAACAAAATGGAATGGGCCTGTGCTACTCAATTGATGATTTGATAACCATACGGATGATCTAATAAATATGCACAAAATTTTTTTTAAAAGAAAAACACACACGCACTTCCAATAACTATTCTAAGAAAACCACCTCCAATTGTCTTCAACATGATCTTATAAATTAAGCATGAACCTTAAGAAAGCCTAGGACGTCTTTTATTTGTACAAAGAGGTAACCATAGCTACCTTGCTCTTTCTTGGCAGAAAGTTATGTATCGCACACGAGTTAATTAACTATATATATCCCACAATAAGCTTCTCTCCTGATTTCTTCTTTGTAGTGAAATTTCCTACGATAGAAGATTATTTTGCAGGGATCGTAATAATGGTTTGCACCCAATATCCGTATACAATGCATGTGTGATAAAAGAAGGATATATTGAACAACAATCGAAATAACTCCACAGTTTTCCTCGTCTACTGCTAATGATTGAAATATAATGTAGAAAAGGGCACGCGATAGATGCTAGAAGAAGAAGAAGAAGAAGAAGTAGAAGAAGACCTGGCGTAGAGGTGCCGACGACGAAGAAGCGTTTGGCTGCAGCAAAGAGTTGGAGGCAGAGGAGGGTTGACAGAAGCGGAGGGGTGGGTGGTGGAAGCCGTGGCGTGGAACTCCGTCATCTCCGAACGTATCATCATCGCCCTCCATGGATGGTAGAAATCTCAGAGTGTTTGTATACCGCCGGCTTTTCGAGTGGATCAATTCAGGCGGGGGGACGATAAGCGGGAAAGCAAGGCAATGACAATGGCCTCTGAATATTTATTTGTTTATGATATACAATTGGATTATATGTAGATGTTCTGTTTAGGTTTACTTTTCGAGTTAATCTAAATATTTCGGATAATGATGTCTTTTTAGCTTGAAATTCTTATTCCAAAAATATCATGGTAAATTAGGACTCTATTAAATTGTTTTCGTATTTCGGGGAATTTACTGCACCGGCTTCTTCATCTCTTTTGTCGAGCCAGACGTCGAACCCCCGGTCCACAGATATCCCCTCTCAGGCATTTTATTTGAGAAGCTTTGTTGCCATGCATGCCTCCTTCTTCGTCTTCCCCAAAGCCTCGCTCGCTTCTCGACGCACCGCACTCCGCCGCATCAGCCCCTCCCTTAATCAGAGATCGACCGCGCCGCCTCGTCCCTTCCCGCTTGCTTCACCGCCGACATCGCTGCCGAACCCAACCCCCTCCTCTGGCCTAACCTCCTCATCCACCACCCTCCCCCTCGCTCCCACCCAGACCTCTCCGCCTCCTACAACTATTTGGCGCACGGGCTGCGCGCGCAAGGAAGGACCAACAATGCCCGGGAACTGTTCGACGAAATGCGGAGCAAGGGTTTGGTGCCGAGCATTGTCCATGTATAAAGATCAGAATGATGTATGCCTCAAAACACCTCAAACATTTAATTGTCCATGTATTTAATTGTCCTTGTTTGGGTTTTCCGTTGGGGTTTGAAGTCATTGAAGGGGCTTTTTTGAACTTTGCCTTATCTAGTATGTCATTATGAACTTTGTCTTGCCCATATATGCGATAGGTGTTCTTGTTTGATTTACTAGGGTTTGAAAAATATGTATATGTTTGTTGCCATTCAACGTCTTCATAAGTTGATCTGACAAACAGGATTTCATAGAAAAATACAATACTTGCTACAAACAAGATCCGATGGAGAAATGCAATTGCCTTGATATGGGCAAGATGCTTAAGAGCATTGTCAAACCCTAAGGCATTACTGTCAGTCAGCCTGCAGGGTGAATATGATATAATCCCTGAGGTCCGCAGCCGCCTCCTCCATCGACTCCACGCTCCGCACCAAACCCTTGCTCCGCATTTCGTCAAACAATTCCCGGGCATTGTTGGTCCTTCCTTGCGCGCGCAGCCCGTGCGCCAAATAGTTGTAGGAGGCGGAGAGGTCGGGGTGGGAGCGAGGGGGAGGGTGGTGGATGAGGAGGTTAGGCCAGAGGAGGGGGTTGGGTTCGGCAGCGATGTCGGCGGTGAAGCAAGCGGGAAGGGACGAGGCGGCGCGGTCGATCTCTGATTAAGGGAGGGGCTGATGCGGCGGAGTGCGGTGCGTCGAGAAGCAAGCGAGGCTTTGGGGAAGACGAAGAAGATGGAGGCATGCATGGCAACAAAGCTTCTCAAATAAAATGCCTGAGAGGGGATATCTGTGGACCGGGGGTTCAATGTCTACTTCGACAAAAGAGACGAAGAAGCCGGTGCAGTAAATTCCCCGAAATACGAAAACAATTTAATAGAGTCCTAATTTACCATGATATTTTTGGGGTAAGAATTTCAAGCTAAAAAGACATCATTATCCAAAATATTTAGATTAACTCGAAGAGTAAACCTAAACAGAACATCTACATATAATCCAATTGTATATCATAAACAAATAAATAAATAAATATTTAGAGGCCATTGTCATTGCCTTGTTTTCCCGCTTATCGTCCCCCGGCCTGAATTGATCCACTCGAAAAGCCGGCGATATACAAACACTCTCAGATTTCTACCATCCATGGAGGACGATGATGATACGTTCGGAGATGACGGAATTCCACGCCACGGCTTCCACCACCCACCCCTCCGCTTCTGTCAACCCTCCTCTGCCTCCAACTCTTTGCTGCAGCCAAACGCTTCTTCGTCGTCGGCACCTCTACGCCAGGTCTTCTTCTACTTCTTCTTCTTCTTCTAGCATCTATCGCGTGCCCTTTTCTACATTATATTTCAATCATTAGCATTAGACGAGGAAAACTGTGGAGTTATTTTGATTGTTGTTCAATATATCCTTGTTCTATCACGCATGCATTGTATACGGATATTGGGTGCAAACCATTATTACGATACCTGAAAAATAATCTTCTATCGTAGGAAATTTCACTACCAAGAAGAAATAGAGAGAGAACGCACAGGAGAGAAGCTTATTGTGGGATATATATAGTTAATTAACTCGTGTGCGATACATAACTTTCTGCCAAGAAAGAGCAAGGTAGCTATGGTTATCTCTTTGTACAAATAAAAGACGTCCTAGGCTTTCTTAAGGTTCATGCTTAATTTATAAGATCATGTTGAAGGCAATTGGAGGTGATTTTTTTAAAATAGTTATTTGAAGTGCGTGTGTGTGTTTTTCTTTTAAAAAAAATTTTGTGCATATTTATTAGATCATCCGTATGGTTATCAAATCATCAATTGAGTAGCACAGACCCATTCCATTTTGCTTCATCTTGCAGTTGAGCAGAACTGACTACGAAGCGCAAACAGATATGTCAGAACTTGGAAACGCTGATCTGACTCCAGTAATACAAGACTACAGCAACAACCACTTGCCAAATACGACTATGGCGACACAACACGTTGCATACAAAGGCATCGTTCGTCCAATATCAGCTGTCTACCCGGATGCCTTCTCCATTCATCATTCTCCGTTCGATCCACGACCTAGGATTGGATTTCATCCAAACGTAATGTTCCAAGGTTCAAATAGATTTCAAGGTTCAAAGCTATACCAACCGGGCAAATTATGCATTTGAATCTACCTGATGCATTTCAAGAATGATGTCGGATCCACCAACAAACTCACCCTTGACAAATATTTGGGGAAACGTTGGACAATGGCTGCACAAGTAGATGAATCTCATTGCAGAAATAGCAAAATAAGAAGTGGAATCACAAACTTGTTGCTTCTGTAATTACAACAAGAAAATCTTTACCCATGTTAAAATAGGGAAAATTGGCCTCAAACAGAAAGAATTTTTTAACAGTATCAATTTGATTTTCCAGACTAACTGCCATTTCAAATTGTGATCTACACCTACTTTGTAAAAGAAGAAAAATAACTAGAGATATAGAACAGAAGGTGTGGAAACCCCAATGCAACTCCTGGTGACATAATTTCAACCAATTTGAGAAATCTGCTCTTCAAAGCAAAAAATATCTACTTACCTGAAGGCTTTTACAGCCTCTTTCAGCTCCAAGCTTTCCAAAATATTTCTTGCATCAATGGGGACTCCTGGCACAGCCATACCAACATGCAAAAACTCAGTGCACAAAAATTAGATATGCAAAATAAATCCGATTCTTTACAAGAGCAATTTGCAAAGAAAGAAGCTTCAAGAATATCAACTTTAGTCACAAAACTGGAAGGTGATGACATACGGTACTGCTGCAGGATCTTCACTGCCAATGCACTGAACCCACATCGAGGGGCATCAGGAAGGCCCTTCATGTAAATCATCACAGGATTTTTCTTAACATCCTATGGACAAACAAACCACAAATCAAAAAGCAGAAAGGAAACCCTAAGTTGGTGCTAGCTTGCTGATTGCAAACGCAAGCAATCAAAGGGATAGTTAAAATGAAAAGAGGTTCTTTCTAAAGCATGACACAGAACATTTCGGCAACATATTTAAAAATTAAAAGACTCACTTGCTCAACAATATTGTGCACAGACAAGCCCGCTTCCGCAGCATTGTTGGTGGGTCGGAAATCTTCATGTGTATCAGGATCGCTTGTTATCCTTGT
Source organism: Trichopus zeylanicus subsp. travancoricus (assembly GCA_005019695.1). Lineage (NCBI taxonomy): Eukaryota > Viridiplantae > Streptophyta > Magnoliopsida > Dioscoreales > Dioscoreaceae > Trichopus > Trichopus zeylanicus. The sequence goes on from RXID01015462.1 coordinate 48,082, forward strand.
CGTATATTTCAGAGCGTGGTGAAGGACAGGCATTGGTGCCTACTTTCACATAAGGTGAATTATAAAGGTCACTTTTGATGACAGTGAACATCAAATATCAGAAGATCAAACGCGTTTTGGAAGCAACAGCAGATACTGAAAACAACCTAAAACACCTCAAACATTGAAGCCAAATGTTTTCCTAAGAAAAAGGAAGAGAAGAACATATCCAAATTGGCCTGTTACAGATAGCTCATTCGGCTTCGAAAGGTCAACCCTCATCTCAAAAGCTCAACTTTAAGAGAGTCTTCTTCAGAGTATTGGGTTGTAAATTACAAACCTTAGTAATCGTGTATATTCATCCAGGAGAAATCACAAATACAACACAAGAAAGCTATTGCTAAAGACCTTTCACACCTAATGAAGACAGTGATAATTATCATCAATGATAACATCTGGCTTGTATGATAATGTTGGGAGAGGAGGCTTTTCCTTTTTTGACTAAAGAACAGAAGCATAAACTAGGTTTGAATTTAATAGAATCAAAATTCAAAAATGCTTTTAAAAAAATCATCCTTTCATGTGCCCGATCAAAATGCATCCTCAAGCCCAATTGCATCTACAACGTTTTTTATACCTTGTCACCTACGGTACCAAATAATGAATATTGCTCCAGCTTAACAAGAAACCAGTGCCGTAAATTTAATCATCCATGATGATTTTAAGAAAGGAAAATTACATCAAAAACCATTTCTGGTCATAATTATGCAATTTACCCCCCAACGAATACTTGGAGGGAAGATAGGAAATGAGGGAGGGAAAAGATTGTCTTTACCTTCAAGTCGAACGAGCCAGTGGACCTGACAATGCTCTGAAGCATCATGTGAGACAGTGATCTAGCCATTGTTGAAGGAAAGGAAGGAATTTCCACCAGCTCCAAGTTGCGTTTATTACAGGGAGACCTCCAATATATTTAACAGAAATTACCTTACAGAAAGAAAAAAAAATGGAAGCTTGAGCCTTGCGCATAGGCTGGAAACACAAAATAATTAACAAAAGCGACAGGTTTGCTGAAAAACGGCAGAAAAAAAGTACTTGGGCATCCGATATCCGAACAACTATGTCATCTCATCAATCGAAGTTAGAGAAAAAGGAGTCGATTCAAACTGAAAAAGGAATCGTGCGAAGAAAAGGAAGAACTTGAGGCGGTTTTAGGAAGATGTGCGATCAATCAATCTATTCAAACAAAATAAAGAGGAGAAGATGAATCTGGAGAAGGAGGTGAGTAGGAAAGGGAACCGTGTACGGATGGAGAAGGGCCTTGGATCAAGAAGAAGCTTAGAAGGAATATAATAGCAGCTAGGGTTGCTTGCTTACACGAGAGAGAGAGAGAGAGCGGCGCGTACCACTGGATGGTTTGGGGATTCGAGAGCAGAGAGCGATCCTTCTCTGAGAGTTGTTATTAGGGCACGGTTCGTCAGCGGCAGCTAGTTTGAGAATCGGAACCGGATTTGGATTCTCAAAAAATTGAGAACCGGAACCGTACCGGTTTGGACGAAGAACCTGTTTTCCGGTTCCGGTTCTAAACCGGTTTATACCGGTTATAAACCGGTTCTAAAACCGGTTAACCGGATCTCCGGCGTCGCGACGACCGGCGAGGGCGAGGCGGCGTCGCTGTGAGCGCGGGGGCGAGCGCGAAGGCGAGGCGGCGTCGCTGCGAGCTCGGGGGTGAGGGCGAGGCCGAGGCCGAGGCGGCGTCGGCGCGTTGCTGCGAGCTCGGGGGCGAGGCGAGGCCGAGGCCGAGGCGGCGTCGACGCGTCGCTGCGAGCTCGGGGGCGAGGGCGAGGGCGAGGCCGAGGCGGCGTCGGCGCGTTGCTGCGAGCTCGGGGGCGAGGCGAGGGCGAGGCCGAGGCGGCGTCGGCGCGTTGTGCGAGCTCGGGGGCGAGGCGAGGGCGAGGCCGAGGCGGCGAGGCGAGGGCGAGGCGTCGAGGCGAGGCGTCGGCGCGTCGCTGCGAGCTCGGGGGCGAGGCGAGGGCGAGGCCGAGGCGGCGTCGGCGCGTTGCTGCGAGCTCGGGGGCGAGGCGAGGGCGAGGCCGAGGCCGAGGCGGCGTCGGCGCGTTGCTGCGAGCTCGGGGGCGAGGCGAGGGCGAGGCCGAGGCCGAGGCGGCGGCGGCGGCGGCGGCGCGTTGCTGCGAGCGCAGGGGCGAGGCGAGGGCGAGGCGAGGCCGAGGCGGCGCAATTAGGGTTAGGGTTGGGGTTAGGATTAGGGTTTTATATATAGAGAAGAAAACCGGTACGGTTTCGGTTAACCGGTTTTTTACAGAACGAACAACCGGAACCGGAAAACCGATTCTGTAAAATTTCAGAACCGGAACCGTACCGGTTTGCACTGATAACCGGTTTTTCAATACGGTTCTCAACCGGTACGGTCCGGTTAACCGGTTTTCCGATTTTTTTTGCTCACCCCTAGCGGCAGCGGATTGAATCGCGATGGCAGAAGATGAGGAACAAGAAACAGGATCCCGAGACGAGATTTTATTTTTTGATGAAAATTCTCAACTAAACCATGAAAAACCTGAGTTTCGATATTAGCACAATTCTTTTCGATTTCTACTAAATACTGGCTTTATTTGCAAAATTAAAATTAAAATTAGTAAATTATTTTTATAAATTAATATTTGTTATTAAAGTTGATCTTATAATAATTTAAATTTATTTTTTTATAATAATTTAGTTTAAAAATAATTTAAAATAATTAATTTTAATTTTTTAAGAAAAAAAATTAAAACTAGGCTTATCCTAGTCTTCGCCCGGTAACGGGATCATAAAGGAACGTTAGGCCCGAGACAGAACTAACTCGGATTCGGTTCCTAGTCAGACATCCGAATCCGAGTCGGTGTCGCGCCAGCCAACGGTCATCTCCGCTGCTGGATAAAAGCCCCAAAGCCTTTTCCTTTTCTCAGGTTCTGTGCTCGCTTGTCCTCAGCTATGGCGAGTGATCCTGACAACGAGATGAAAATCTTGAGGAATATTGAAGGCACGGTTCTCATTCTCGTTCTTCATTTCTCTCCCTCTTTCTCCCTTTTTGTTTTCACTCCAATTTATTGGTTTCTTGGAATGGAGCCGATGGGTTTTCGTTTCCTGTTTGGTTCCAATCTGAAACCCTAGACGAGGGATTTTGGGCTTTTAGATCGTTTTTCTTTTGATGCGTTCGATTGCTGTCCTTGTCTAAGTACGTGAGACGGCTCGGGGTGATTGAAGAAATTTGGAGATCAAAGTACGCTATCATGATCTTTATGGGTTTAAATCTAGTTTCTTGTTTGTTTTCTTGGAGATGATTAGGGTTTAGGGTTTCGAATCTGAAGCCTTAGCCAACCATTTTAGGTTTTAGATTCTTGGTTTTGACATGCGATTGGAGGAGGCACTCTGAGATATGCTATTCTGATCTTTTTAGAGGGTATGGATTGTTTTGTCCTTAACATCTTTTGATTGTTTTCTTGAACCTTATGAGTTTGGGCCTACGATTGAAATTGAAACTATAGTTTCGTACTTTGGATGGTACTGGTTTCATTTTTCGGGTTTTGAGTTGGCCTCGGAACAGGAAAAATTTGGAGATTCGAGGACTGAGGTACAAAGATTCTATTTTTATTAGAGTTTAAATTGATTGTTTCTTATTTTTAAAATTTTTTTTATTCGAGCGTATTTTAGGCTTTTAATTCGATCCAAAATCCTAAATTGCCATTTTCAGGTTTTGTCTTTCCACTCCATATGATTGGGCTTCTAGTTTTGGGTTGATGCTCCAGATAGGAGTGATTGGAAGAATTTGGAGCTATCAGGTTCGTTGGGCTAAGCTTTGTTTTGTTTGGTTGTTATGGGTCCATTGTTAGGCAATGCTGAGTTCAGATAAACGTATCTTTTTACTTTTCTATTTGACCCTCATGGTCTTAGTTTGGTTGTTTTGTCATTCCGTTGCTTGATGATGGATTTTAGGTATGTGCGATGGCTTGGAGTGATTGAAGAAATTTGGGATGAAGGTATGATGTTATGATCTTTACGGGTTTAAATCTAACTTCTTGGTCTAATGTGTTATGATTTCAAATCTGAAGTCCCAGACAGTTATTTAGGTTTTAGATTATCTATTTTGTCTTGTCATTGCGTGTGGTTGGTGTTCCTGTTTCAGTTTTGTGCTAGGATTTAGAGCTATTAGAGGAGTTTGGTGTTTTGAGGCATACATCATTCTGATCTTTATACCGGTGTTGTCCATGTATTTAATTGTCCTTGTTTGGGTTTTCCGTTGGGGCTTGAAGTCATTGAAGGGGCTTTTTTGAACTTTGCCTTATCTAGTATGTCATTCTGAACTTTGTCTTGCTCATATATGCGATAGGTGTTCTTGTTTGATTTACTAGGGTTTGACGTCATTGGAGGAGCTCTCGAGTTTGTTGGCCTAAACTTTGTCTTGTCCCTGTATGCACTTGATGTTCTTATTTGAGTTTTGTGTTGGTGATTGTAGTCATTGGAGAAGCTCTCAAGTATGTTGTTCTAAACTTTTTATGGGTTTAGATGGATTGTTTCTTAAATTCTTAATTGTTTTTTTTTGGAGACAGTTAGTTTGGATTTCTATTTCAATGTAGAAACATGGACATTCCTTTTAGGTTTTAGATTGATTTTGTCATGCCCCTACATGCAATTGGTGTTCTCTTATGGGGCTTCGTACTAGGTTTGGGGCGATTGGTGGAATTTGGAGGGAGGCACTCTATTATGATCTTTATATGGTTTTCGACCTTTTGCTTGTTTTTTTGGAGCCAACAAATTTGGACTTTTTTTTATTTTAGTCTAAAACTCTTGACAGGTATTTTGGGTTTTAAATCAATTTTGTATCATCACTGCATATGGTTGGTACTCTTGTCTTAGATTTAATGCAAGAAGGAATTTTTAGTTTTGAGAACCAAGGTATGTCGTTCAAATCTTTATGCAGGTGAAAATAGTTCCTAACTTCCGATTGTTTTCGTGGAGTTTGGGTAGAGTAGTTTGACTGTTGCACTCAGTACGAACCCACATACTAGATGTCTTTGGGAATTGAGGACCATACAACTGACTACGACGATCTGACATGGAGTAATCAAAGTGTGAAAAATATGTATATGTTTGTTGCCATTCAACGTCTTCATAAGTTGATCTGACAAACAGGATTTCATAGAAAAATGCAATACTTACTACAAACAAGATCCGATGGAGAAATGCAATTGCCTTGATATGACAAGTAGGATTCAATAGAAAATTGCAAGTGCCTTAATTTGACAACTAAGATTCTATACATAACAAAATTGCCTTACTTGCTACAAACATAATACCATAGAAAATGCAATTGCCGTGCTTGTTGCTACAAACAGGATTCCACAGATAATGCAATTACCTTGTTTGCTACTTCTTGAGGACTATTAGATTGCAGCTTTAGTAGACCTCAAGAACAGTGGCAACTTTTCTACCTATTTTACTAGTTCATCTCATTTCTTGTGCAATTCTGATTGTGTCAGTTGCTTAGTGGGAAGTAAAACTTTTGGAAGCTTTAATTTTGTTCCTTGGGCTGGATATTGATTTCCAATTTTTATTTGAGAGGATGAAATAAGTTTGCCAATTTGGTTTGTTGGCAAAGCAAACATGCTGCGGCCGTTGTGATTACTAATTTTATAATTTCTATTCTGTACCTTTTAAGTCTTGTGTTCTTCAATTTTGTCTCAACAGGTGGTTCACTTCGTGGATTCTGCATTATGTTGTTGTGGCAGTAGCCTAGATGTGGTGTGGATGAGATTATCTTTGCAAATGTAGTTGAGATTGCTAGTTTTAAATGTCTATGTATACCTTGTCAGTTTTGTGTTACTTTTACTTTGTCTCAATAGGTTCGCTTCTTGTATTTTGAATTCTGTTAGTGGTGGCAATAGCCTGGATTGAGTATGGATGGGGCAACTACAATGTGATTGGTAATGTTTGACTTCTACCAGTGCATTTTCAGTCTCGAGTTATTTCATTCTCACAATCGGTTCAGTTGGATTCTTTATTGTGTTGTCAGTGGTAAAGCCTAGATGAAGCGTGGATGCGGCAATTTTTGTAAGTCGAGTTTTTCTGTTGCTTGGTTTTCAAATAAATTTATGTTTTGGTTGATATCTATTAATTTCATGTGCAAATTGAGCAGGATATTCATCGCCTCAAAGATGTTGTCTAATCACTCAAAATTCAAGGAAAATTATCTAATGATAGATTAGTTGTATGACAGTTCTGTACTCTTGCATTCTTGTCTATTGATTTTCATTATATCATGATTTGATCTGGTTTCTCTTCTACGGTGAAGCCGTACATCTTTTTTGGATTTCTTCGTATTCGATCGAGGTCCAAATCCTAAATTTCTCTAAACCGAATTTTGTTCATTAATGTTTTTAAATACATTGATTTTCTTATTCGATTGATTATGTCTGGGATCTGCCCATTCGCGTTGAGACACGTGTATATTGGCCAGGCCGAAAATCACATATGATTGGTTGGTTGTGCGCCGGTCCTCTTCTCCCTTGCATTATTACACAGTTTAGCCTGGACCAAACTCGATCTAAATTACGTATATGCCCCTTTGCGGTAGGAGATTCCAATCTATGAGTGGACCGTTTGCTTCGTTAAATGCGGATTTGGTCCACCCCACTCCGCCGGAGCCGTCGGTTCGCAGCGAGATTGTAGGTCCGCCCGCAGGCTGCCAGCGGGAGAGTGGGAGCGGGTGGGATATGGCGCCAGGCTCGCTGCTGCTGCTGCTGCTGTTCGTCGTCGCTCTCCTGTCTTCCTTCTCTTCCGCCACTGCCATCGATCTCCCTTCCCACGGTAAACACCATTTCCTCTTTACTTGCTCGATCTCGGGTTCTTGTCTTCCCCGGATGATACGCCAGATCTCCACCGTAGGCGCTCGACATACGATCCCGATGTTTCAGTATTCTCTTTCCGTTGGGGGTGGGGAATTGATTTGAGATGTCGATGCTCTGAATTCATCATCCGACGGCTTAATGCTGCATGTGTGCTTGAATCGGAGTTTTATTTGATGGAAATTGAGGGTTTCGATTCTGGTGCACAAACAAATTTCGTGATTAGAAATCTGTGTCTTGCATTTGTGAAATGTAGGGTGCTATTGGACTGAATCCTGTCAAAGCAAATGGTTCGGAGGGTGTGCTGCTGGTCACGTCACCACCGATCATTCGGATGACTGCAATGGTCTATGCGAAGAGCCAAGTTACCCGCCGTGCCTTCCCTTCTACACGCATTTCCACTGCTGCAAACCGGGTAATCTAAAGTTCTAGACTTTCCACTTGCTCGGAAATCGCAAGTCACGTTAACTCAATAGAGTTTACCAGCTGATTTCCATTCTGTTGTGTCAAAGCTTGGCTTATTTATAGCTCGCATTTTTACAAACTTTTATTAACTAGTTGGATGATGCATTATTTATACTTCCATTTTCATACAATTACAGCTATTATTATTGCTGGATTTGAGACAAAACGTATTTGTCCCGCTTTTTTCTGTGCAGAAAGCCCTAGGGTGACAGATAGGTGTTCGAGTTGCAAGAACAAGTTAGACTTTGGCGATGAGTTCATATGCTGCACAGATTGCTCCGAGCCTTATCTGGTGGATAAGAACAGCAAGTCGGGTTATTGTAATACAGGTGCTGAGCTTGCTATACAGCTGAAACCAAGAGGTATCGAGTGTATTTGTAATTCTTCGACTCAAATGGTGCTTGTCACATCCCTTTCTGCTCACTGTCGTTTTACTGCTGCCAAATAATCTTAGACTTCTCAGTACATGGCTGCCTGGTTAGTCTTGAATCTTGGTAAGAATAAACTTGGAAGAGCCCGTTTTCTTGTGAGAAAATGGAAGGCATGCCTGTCTCAAATTGTTAGAAAACCACAATAGATAAGACTTTTTTGTGTGGATGTGACAATTATGTTTTTCATATATTTATCTGATTACATGTTTCTTCTAATAAGTATATGATTGATATGTGAAGCATGAAAATCTGTTCTGTCTCTCTCACACTCTCTTGCAGAAATTTTCAAGTGGGTTGCTGGGCCATGGATGAAGTGCTCGTCTCCTTGCGATGGTGGAGTTCGTTATAGAGATGTGGGTTGCTTTGGGACCATTGAAGATATATCCATCCAACATTATCCAGTAGATGACAGCAGGTGTTCTGGTGAAGAAATGGTGAGCATGGTTTTTTTTGAAAGTGTAAAGGCATAGTTAGACTTACAAATGCTTCCTTATTTTAACTCTATGAGATCATGAAATATTTCATTCAAGTTGAAATCCACCATTCAATTGTCATTTACAAGAAATGCAAAATGGCTATGTCAATAATACTTTGGACCAAAATTTCAGAAGACCAGTCAAGTTAGATAGCTTGTGAAAGGTAGAAATGGATGGGAAGGCAGAATTGAGAAATAAAATGAAATTATGGTGTCCTTTCTCGCCCAGTGGTCGTGTTCATGCTTCTGGAAGTGGCTTAGTTGGAGACCTGCCTAAGCTTTGTTATTTGGATTTCATCAAAATTATGTTCAATAATTTAGTTGCAGTAGCAGCTAGCTCTGTTTGAGCTTTCCATCCTGTTGTACATGCTGGATGATTTAAATGTTGTTCTCTATTTACATTAGATTTAGTGCATCGATCATCTAAGTTTTCGTACACTTGCAACCTTTTTGGTCAGATAGTCTCTGTTTTCTGTTGACAGAAAATTCATATTGATTCCATATCGATCTTGTTTTTGTTGACCAGCCTGCTCGGCAAGAGCCTTGCAATCTAATGAGTTGTGGAGACTCTGTCCACTCCGATATGGACGATAGCAGACATAGTGAAATGTCTGGATGGCTGGTTACATTGTTTGTCCTTCTTGGGCTTGTTATTGTCGGAGGATTTGGTTTTGCAAGTTATACATTTTACAAAAGGTATGGACAAGCATGCATTATCGTTAATCTATTCAGATATTTTAGTTGCATTCATTTTTTTATTTATCTAGTAAGAAGTTGTGCTCAGCACTTCACTTATGCTCTTTGTTTTATGATGCATATTGTATTGAAACTCTGTGTTTGGTGTTTTGATGACAGGAGAACGTCAGGACGTAGTGGCTTTGTGTATATCATGCTGGAACCCTATTCTTGAAAGGCTAATATTTATCTTTCCTTCGAACTGGCAAAAATTGTTTATTTCTTTCCCCACAAAGGGGGCAGACTTTATACTTGTTGTACCATATTTGAAGTATTTGCTCTCCCACAGAAATTTATGGGGAATCTAATAATGAATGAGGTCCAATCCTAGTTTGTATTTTTCTTCTTTTCTTGGAGCTCTTGTGGCTCCCAAAAAAAAAAAAAAGAAAAAAAAAAAGGGTAAAAGTGTGGGATATACTTGTACTCCCTTGTCCCTGCAAACTGTTGTTGAAAGAATTCTAGACGTGTGATTTTGAAGGTCCATTTTTGTAACATTATGTTCTCGGGCATTCCTGTCTTCATTCTTGCATGTAACTCTGCTATTTGCTCCTTTTTCTTTTTGCTGATCCGGTTGAATTTCAGCATTGATTAATGTTTGGTTTGGTTATGAATGTACAACAGATATTTCTTGGTTAGGTTCTTATGATGGCTTTTTATTAATGGCTTTCTCCGCCGCCCTCGGGGTATCTTCAATCTAGATGATTTCATTAGTGATGTCATTATGTGAATATTGAATCTTCTTTGTTCCTAACCCAACGAACTGAATTGCTCGCCAAGATGTTGGTCAAAAAAGCTTGCGCAATTTTTCGCGGTGATTAATGCGCAGAATAATTTTATTAGAATATATATATTTTCGAACGTCGATGGCTGCTTCCCCGAAGGGACTGCAGCATCCCGTGTACATTTCGTACACTGTCTGCCGTTCGTCTGCGATCTGACATCGGAGAGAACTGAAAGTCAGCGTTCTTGTTTCCGGCTCGTCGTATTCTTCCGCTGTATCGAACAACAAAAAAAATAATAATAAATAAATCTCGTATTATTCTATTATTAATATTATCTAATTTCTTAATCTGCGGCCAGTCTGCTTTAAACTGAGATAACATCTTTAATGAGTTTTGACTGGAATGCCTCAGAATCTGTGGTGCAGCAGCTTTTTCATTATCGAAAGGAAAATAATGGGAAAGGAATCCCGTCCTCTCACGACTCGAAAATCGAAACCAAGGTTTTATAACTCAGTATGGGTTTTGGTTTCGGACCGGCTAAACCGATACGTTTCGGCCGTTTCGGTTTCGGTCAAAGATTTTTAAAATTATTAAATGAGTATTGATCAGAGTTTGATCATATTTTAACTATATTTGACTTCAAATTAAAAATATGATAAAATATTGAAAAAAATTTGGAAAAATTTGAAAAATTATGAATGAATTTATACTTAATTTTACCATAATATTAAATATTATTTTAGTTAATTAATATTAATTTTGATAGTTTGTTACTGATATTGTTTACTTTTAATATATATTAGTATATTAAAAAATATATAAAAATAATATGAATATGATTAAAAGTTAAAATTAGCATAAGCACATTTAACTTTTCATTAAAATGTACTCCACACATACATAATTTTATAAATTCTAAGATAATACAACTAATCATCATAATCATCATCAGTTGAGTTTGGAACATCTGGGTGTGAAATTACAAATTTAGTATCTGGATGATCCGGACGAGCATTTGTATGCATATGAGCCAGAATAACTAGCTCTGCACGACCTCGTGGCAGCGTTTCTGAAGTATAATCATATATCGAAGGTTCAATATTGAAAATTATATTTTGACTAAAATTTACTTTATTTCAATTATTTTTTAACTTCAAATTAAAAAATTATAATATGTTTAAAAATTTTAAAAAATAATGAATAATTACGTGAATAATATTATGTACGTGAAAGTATCTGACATAAACCGATAAGGATGTCGAAATCAAATTGGCGATAATGCTGGCCTTAGTGTAAGGTCGATTTCATCTTGTGGGAGTACGGATCAGGTCGGTGAGAGCGTGAGAGCAACGACAGACTAGCGAGTATGTATGATCCTTGGGCTCGAACACGAAGCTGGCGCGAAGTCCACCCCCCGCCCACCCCCCACAATCGCCTCTGCCGCCCCACCGAGCTTGAGCCCAACGAGGTCCCGCCCCCCCCCCCCCCCGCGGCCGCCTCGAGCCCAGCGAGCTCCGACTCCCGCGCTCTCGCCTGTGCTCGGTGAAGATGAACAGTAATTATAAAATAATAATAAATAGTAAATTCTAATTGAAATTCAAAATAAGATTTCGGTTGGGGACCGGCCGAAACTGCAAATCATGGTCGAAACCCCCTCGAGAATTTTAGATATAATTCAGACGCGGAGTCAGTTCGTCGTGGAACGAGTCCACCACTTCTGGAACGTTACACCACGAAGGACGACGATAACCACGCGAAGCCGTCAGTTGCTTTTCCCCGAAAAAGCAATAACAACAACTAATGATGATGAGACCAGCGTCTTCCAGAAACCATGGAACCAGACAGGCCCCTTCTGCAATTCAGACCGTCGCGTGCGATCCTATACAAACTGTGCTCGCCCTCAGTAATTTGTCTCATAATAGACTATAATTAGTATTAGCTTAATCTTAATTCGACTAACCATCAAACCTTTGACTAACAATTTAATTTATTGTTAAATTAAATTATTATGAAAAACTAACTAATTTTCCAACTATTTTTTCAGTCGAATTATCATATATTATTTATTACTTAGCTCACCGAGGTTGACTTTTGGCACGACGAAGGTATTACATATACAGATCGCATGTGCAAAGCTTTTGACCGACTCCGTCTCCAGGCACATATATCTCTCTTCCCGTGACAAGCTCAATAATGTCTACTGCTCGTCCTCGCCGCAATTTCCTCTCTTGGCTCCGTTTGCTTCCCTTGTTGTTCCTGTCATACCCCTCTGTCGCCGACGTCGGCACCGCCGGATATTATGGTCCACCATACTTACGTGAGCTTCTGCACAACATCCGTCCATATTCGGTACTCAAACCAGTTGGTTATGATTTTTTTCTCATCGTGACTGCAGCGACCGCGTGCTATGGCGGCGACTCGGGGCAGTTCCCGGCGGACAACCTGTTCGCGGCGGCAGGGGAGGGGATCTGGGACAATGGAGCGGCCTGCGGGCGGCAGTACATGGTGAGGTGCATCAGCTCCCCGACGCCGGGGGCCTGCATTGACATGGATAAGAAAATCCGGGTGGTGGTGCTGGACCAGGGCGCTGCCGTGCGCTCCGCGGCGTCACGGAAGGGCTCCACCTTGCTCCTCTCCAAGCCCGCCTTCCAGACCGTCGCCAGCCCGTCTGCTCCGCTCATAAACATTGAATTCGTCCAGTAAGCTCTGTTTCTGTCTCTCTTCGCTCTATTGATTTCTTGGTCAATATTTATTTCAAAATTATTATTTTTAAAAAATTAATATTACTTATTTTATATTATTATTAAATTAAATTATTATTTTAAAAAAATAAAAATAATTTTTATTAAATAATAAAAAAAAAATATTAAGTTATAATTCAAACCAAACAATGCCTTAGACATTAATTTTCTCGAGGTAGATGAATCAGTTTACCAAATTTTTATGAAAAAAAAAGTGTTGCGATTTCGTTTTTCTAATCTCATGTCTGTCTCGTGCAGGGTTTGACATCACGACGGACATGAAACTTAATTTGTGGAATATTCTGCTGCTGCGCACTACCGAAAGGTCATTTTCCATGCAGCTGCTTGCCAATCAAATTTCATGCTGAACCAATTTTTGTTTTCCGTCTCGGTCGACGGAGATCTTTTGCCCAGCGTTGCCGTCGCCACGTCGAGGATGCACTAATTTGCCGTTCGGCTCCCGTCATATGTAAACACGAGCTGAGGATCAAACTTTTTTAGAATTCTTGTTTAATATTACGAATATTAAGTTAATTTTTAAATTAAAAGAAAAAGAAAAGAGAGATTATCGAGTCATGTCAGCTGGCTTCGTACGAGAAAATGAGGAAGATCGAGAGAACTAATCAGCAATCACTGCTGCTAATGACAATTTTCACGCGATGGTCGCTTCTCAAATGGTCTCAAAACACTTGCGAGGTTAACTGTACAATTTCATCATTTCACGAGGGTAAACATGCAAAAAAAGGAAAACCTTTTTCTCCCCCCGCGAAACTCGTCCTGGAAATTAGAATGCATTTGGTGTGGAGGACGATCGGGGGATCACTTTCTTCGATCGATACGATGAGCATAACGCTGAAGAAATCCTCTCCCCCACTCTCTCTCCCTTTGCATCGTTTCAAGGTTTCAATTTTCGGGGGATTTTTCGACTATTGTTGCGTGTTAAGGTTCTTCCCTGATTATTTTGTTCATTCGACAATGGTTTCTATTTACCTGCCCATCAACTGTTTGATGAAATTCCCTTTTTTTTTTTTCCTCTCAAGCAAATGCTTATTCTCTGTTTTCCTGTAGCATTTTTGTTTCCGTAATATCATTGATTGGCTTGGACTCTCTTTTCAAGAGCATTTTGTTGTTTGAAAGTGATAAAATTAAGCAAAGCATACCCATAAATGTATATCTGTTTTTTTTTATTTGTCCTTGACATTTTATCATGTATTAATGTATTTATATATATATTTTTTTCGTGTTTTGCATAGTAGAGGAGAAGGCTACTGTATGATGTTCGGATTGGAATAAGAACGGTGGGAGCTATGAATTTAGTTTCCAAGTTTGATTCGGTAAATGATAATCATGCAGGATAATAGTGGAGAATAACTATGTTTTATTCCATTTTTTCACAGTAAAAGGTTGCAAAGTGATTGTATAAAAATTTCAAAGCAAAACTATCTGTAAGAAAGCAAGCTCATTAAACAGAATGTAGAAGAAGAGATGTCCTCGATATATAACATATCGTATTTTAATTCTGCATATTCTAATTCTGAGTTTAATGCCATTTAATCCCTCTGGTTCAATAACACGATATTCTAACATCATATTAGATAGTTATAAATTGCATGGTATTGATATTATGATTGGGATCTTATTATCAAGCTATCTTGCTTGTATCTTTCTTTGAAATACTGAGTTGATCATTTGTATTTTTACTGTATTTGCTGGTTTATTGCTATCCTCTGACATTTGGCCCTGTCCCATGCATGAATCATGCCATGGGTTTTTCACTTGTATCGCCTGAAACTTTTTTATGCAAGTAATGCCAATTCCCATTGAGAAATCCGCTACCTCGTGCCACATGACTCGGCAATCACTCCTTGGCACAGGCCATGTGGTTCTAAATTTCCCAGGGGGAATTATCCATATGCCCTTGATATTTTTCTCCAGAATACTCAGGCTTTTGGTATATTTTGATAGAGTTCTTTCGTTGAGGTATGGTTGCTTTTATTTCATTTTCTTGAAGATTTTCTGAATTTCCCTGATTTTGAAATATAAGTTCCTTTCCTTTTTGAATCAGAGCCCTAGATTCCTTGATTTTTCCTTTTTTTTCTTCTTAATATTGATCATCTTTTCTAGACAATTTTTGATAAGCTATAATGCAAGGGGAATCAGATCTACTGAAGAAACTGAAGGACCTTTCCCATGGGCACTCGAACGCAACTAAAGATGATGAGATAGAGATGGTTCCCGAAGTTTGTTGCCGCATCTGCTTTGACCATGATTCCAAGACAGGTAATCTCTGAGTGCTTAGCAAAAATATTGTTGATGGGTTCAACATATTATAAATATAAAGAAATTTCTTCAGAAACAGCATGAAGTAGATTGACAAAAAAGTGTGCAAAATAAAGGATTTTACACTTACTTTCTCATGACATGTATCTTGGACCAGGAACTGTGTTGACACAATGAATCATGAAAAACGGTAAAACTAATATATATTGATTGAGGAGTCAGACAAGTTAGAGAAGATGAGCCACACATCGGGAGACTCACACATCAAGTTTATTACCAATTTATCAGACAATAATGCTCTTTTAGGGAAAATATAGGCTCAAATTTAGAAGAATTTCTTGCTAAAAGAAGTTAGAATAAGAGTCGAAAATTACGCTGTATGAAATGCCATAGGAAAGCCCCTAATAATTGTTTTTGTATTTCCACACAGACATTGAAAGGCAATTATTAGAAATATTACACATAAACATGTGATGCCACTTATGTATTAAATACAGAGGTCAGGGAATTGGTACCAACATATCAGAAAGATTGGACATAGGTGAAAAGGGGATTAAAAATAGATAATTGAGAGCAATCTTAGAAATTATTTGAATCAAAACTGGGTGCAGCAAAATATCTTGTCTTTTTTAGCTTCCATTGTGTATGTACTCATCACATACTTTATAAGTACTGAGTCTTAAGAACCCCCAGAGGGTTAATAATTTCTTGATTTGGATTACGCATTTGTGTGCTGTGTCTAAAAATCATTTCACAAATGGATTTATGCTGTCATTTAACTCTGACATGGATTCGTACATCATAGAATGGTGTTGAAAGGCACAACTTTCTATTCTTGTCCAAATTATGTCAATAATGTCAGTTAATTATGTGAATCTTTTCATCTTATCAACATTTCTAAAGTTTCCTTGGTCAATTTCATAAGCTGCTTACAGTAACTGTGAAGTTCAATAGCACCGTTTGATTTAGGATGTTACTTCATAGAACGATGCAATGAACTTAGATACTTGTGGCAGGAAAAATATGAGAAGAGTTTTGCCATGAGTAAATGTGTGCTTTGTTTTGCTTGTCCTGAGTTCTAATTGTTCCTAAATAACTGTACTATTGTCAACACACTATATGTTCTCATTTGTGTTAACTGACCATTATTTTTATGGCATTTTATCAAGGCAATGAGTTGATATCACCATGCTTGTGTAGAGGAACACAAGAGTATGTTCATCGATCTTGCCTTGATAGTTGGCGCACTTTTAAGGTAATTTCTTTCATTGAAAACCTCTGGTGGCGAATTATGATGTTCAAAATCTCTATTACAAAAAAGATAGATAAAGAAAAAGTTTAATGATTTGATGAGACACAGAAAAATCGAGCTGGCTACTTACTTTCAATGATTCAATGCTGCCAACTGTTGTTTGCAGTGCATTAGTGTAGATCTTCTTAGTCAGGTCTAAATTGCTAGAATGCAAGAGATATATTTGTAGTTGAATAAATATTAAAGCACAAATGCAATAGATGAAAGAAAGAAAGACTCCACTTGGTAGCCATGCTGCATAAGGTTAGGAATTAGTAAAGAAACAAGTGATTTTTTTTGGTGAAAACAGAAAGTGAAGTTCTATATAAGTGACATCTTATTATTCTGGATTATACTGGAGAGTTTTTGCACCCTAAAGGAGAAATGTATCTTGGGTCTTAGACAAACATAATGCTAAAGTTATTTTTCTAAGCCAACTAAGCTTTTAGCTTTTTAAGCACTCAAATTCAGAAAATTTCCATCAAACATATTGGAACAAAGTCAATTCACCATTCATACGATACAAGCATTAAACTGTTGGATTTTATGTTGAAAGTTCATTTGGACCAAGGTTATTTTCTATTCTTTCATTTAATTAGCTATATTCTGGAGGGAGTTAAATCCTTCTATGATATACAGATAGAACAAATTACCAAATGCTAGCTATTATATGCCAAACACTATTTTCGTTGACAATTTAAAATCTCTTTATTCACTTTTCCTATCTTTGGAATATTAATCTCCTGTTGGTTAAGATCTCTCCACAATTTTTAGGCTGGGCATGCTTTCTATTACTGCACAACTTGCAATGCAAAATTCCATCTTCAACCAAAACTGAAGAGAAGAGGCGCATGGCACAAAGTGAACTTGTACTTTCGCATGGCTAGAGATGTCCTTGTGTTATTCCTTTCTCTACAAGCTGTAAGTGAACAAATATCATTGTTCAATTTTCTATGGTGTATGTTTGGCTGGTAACTTTGTAGACAAATTGCAAGCTCGTAGTACTAGGATTGTAACCACAAGGCATGGACTCCTCATAGTATGTTTGTTTTATTTTCAGATGATTGCTGTTGTCAGTACTCTTGCAGCTATGGTGGACAAAGAGCAGAGGTTTAACATGTTTCCGATGCATCCAGTGTTTTTCTACTACTGCTTAGGTAGCTCTACATATTTCATGATTTATCTTTAAAGATTAAGATGATCAAAGTAAGCCAAATTGGGAGTTGTATTTGATACATAGCAATCTGACGATTCTTATTGTTCAAAGAAGCTTGGATTATATGTTTGATTTTTCAGGATTTGATAGTTATTAGGTTTAATTAGGTTTAATTATATTTTCGACTTTTAGTTTCACGCCAACTCCTAATAAACTTATTGCACTCCTACCAATGAAAAGAAAAGCTTATTCCATGACAGAAATGGTCTCATATTTCAGAAAGGAATCTTATTATGAAAATTTTCCTTTTATAATACAGATCCCTACTTTACAAAGGTTTCTTGCTCTGGCAAGTTTCTCTATTTTGGAGAGAATTCTTGAATTTGGACTCTTTCTACTTGGATTTTGTTATAAATTGGACCTAATCTTTACAGTCTTAGGCTTGATCATCTTCCTATTAAATTTGAATGTTTTTTTATTTCTGTATTCAGTTAAGAAGTCCCTTCTTTTCTTCACTAGTGAAACCAACGTGTTCTGTTTCTTCTCCAGTGTCAATTTTGCTTCTATTTACGCACGTTGTTTATATGATGATCAATACAAAATCACCTTTGGGAAGTAAATGGTTTATGAAATTTCTTTTCGTTCATTTATTAATAGGAATTAGCAGGACTCACAGCTATGGAATAGATTAAACTATGTACAATATTAGAACATGCTACTTCCACACATTTATTAGCTTTGAGATAGAAGTGTAACTTGTTTTCTTGGCCCGGTGACCTTTTCTCTTAATTTGCACTGAGATGTTGTGTGCCAGGTTTCCTGATGGTCTCTAAAGATTGTCCATTTGTAACAAAATCAAACATGAGAGATTGTTTCTTTCACTGACATACTATTTAAGCTTACAGGGCTGTTGCTATGTTTTGTGCTGGTGGGACTTACAACAATATTAGAATGTGGATTCGTCGGATGTGAGATTCAGAACCAAATTATCATGGCCAGAATCCGTTACTGCTGCTATTGCTGGGGCATCCTTGTCTGTATCCCTGCTCTGCGAGTGGCTTGCCTGGCTATCTTTGTCCTCGTAACTTCTCTCACTGGCGTGGCCACAGTTGTGATCGTATTGGCTGCTGCAATACAGGTCTTATGGGACCGACACCAAGACACTTTCTATCAGGAGCAATATAAAGAGGCAAAGCTTGTTTCTGAAATACACTTTAGTTCTGTTAATTTGTTTCATTGTTTCTATTTTTATTAATTCTGAGCCTGTAATGGACGCAGGAATATGTGGTCGAGGATCTCGGTAGCTGATCGTAGGCTCAAAAGACTTCTGAAGGTGCCAGGGCTTTTAGAGTATAGTCTGATATTGTGGTCTTGTAGCTGTACAGAAGAAAAGCATACAGTTTGTTCTTGTGCTATTTATTTATTTAGCCTATTTTGAAGTTCTTATATAGCAGTTGTAAAGCGGAGGTTCTCTTAGAGGACATCAGCTCTGTTAACTCAGTTCAGGCTTTTCGCCGATGTACATTTTGAAGTCATTTGAACTACTAAAACGTAATTCCGCGCCAGATTATCGAGGTGCAGTTATATTTCATTTCATCCAATTTGAGGGAGGGGTTGCCTCATGCATCCATCCGATCCTCAAAAGCTGTTGCAGAGAACAGAATAAGGTTTTATCTTTTGTTAAATTTTACTGAGCTTAATGTTTATTCAAAATGAACTTATTCTTGAAATGAATTGGATCAGAATAACAAAAATCTTTAGAAAAAAAAAGTTTGGAAACACCTCATAACAGCTCTCAAGCCGAGCATCTTGGTGATTAAATTTTATCGATAATTGCTAAATGTTCGAAGAAAGTTTGCTCTCTCGCTCTCGAATTATGCTTGAATACTTACGCCTCAACATAGATCCCAAAATTAGGCTTCCAAAATTAAGTTAAAATAAGCTTAAAAGTTAAAGACGATGGCCATGGCAAGAGGGGTTCTTTTTGCGAAAGATTAAAGATGGCGGGGTTTATGTGAAAATATTTGCAATTAAATATTTGACAGGGGTCCACGTGTAAAATGCTGTTTTCTTTTCCCCTTTTTTGGAAATTTGTATGCTTTTCTTCTCCCTTTTTTAATTTCCGAGAGCTCGGTCGGAGCAAGAGGCGCTGTATACAGATCGGGGCCAGGACTCCCGTCTGGCATCCCTGAATCCAGTCTCCGGAGATCATAGCAAGGGCTAGGGTTTTTTATATCGCCTTCGATTATCGAATCCATGGACAAGAAGAAGGTGGCGGTGCCTCTCGTCTGCCACGGCCACTCGCGCCCGGTCGTGGATTTGTTCTACAGCCCCGTCACCCCCGACGGTTTCTTTCTCATCAGCGCCAGCAAAGGTGAGATAACTTTCATCATCGGCGCCCCAAATATTCTCTTTTTCGATCGTTTGAGATGCTTCGTGCGATTGCCTTATTATTGCCCGTCCTCGTGAAGCCATCGGATGTTCTGTTTGTTTGTTTTTTTTTTCCTATTATGCGCGATTTCTTGTGCATTTTTCTATACTGTTGTAAATTCTCGACCTTTCGAGTTGGCATTCTTTCTTTTGTGATAATAAACCTAGCGAGAACGATTGGCATCAATCGCCGGCGGTCTAAATGCATAAACTTGATCCTCATTTTCCGTTAGGTTGAATTATGTTATTTTTGAAAAAGGAAAAAAATAATATATTTTTTTTATGCTTCTCTGGTCTCTATCGTATTTGAAAGATCAAACTATTCTGCCATCAATTGTTAGGATCCCTCCCTCTGGGAGGTGCGAGATCGTCACATGAACTGTGCTGCTTAATTTTTGTTGGATGAGTGAATTATTTTTTATTAGCTCATTTTCCCGTTGCGAGGAATTTTTATGAAGTTGACATTTTTCTTTTGTAATTTCAGATTCTAGTCCCATGTTAAGAAATGGCGAGACAGGAGATTGGATTGGGACATTTGAGGGGCATAAGGGCGCAGTTTGGAGCTGTTGCCTTGATACCAATGCTTTGCGTGCTGCTTCAGGTTCAGCTGATTTTTCAGCGTACGTGTCTTATCCTGTTACAAAGTTATTTCTATCAAGTCGAACACGACAAAAGCAAGATCTCAAAATTTACACTTGCACTGTCTTGGTTGCTCAAAAAAATAAAATAGAATGAGAACACGTGCACTATCGTGATTTTGAAATTGCAACCTCAAACTTCTTTTTTCCTTGTTTGTGAATCAAGGTGTCATGGTTTAAGTTTTAACCATCCAAATTTCTCTCATTAAACTGTATCTATGCCATCAAAATTGTAAATTCATTAATTTTTCATGTTAACTCTTATTTCTTAGATGGTAATTCTTCACTGCAGGGAACAGAACCAGTCATTAATTTGCTTTCTAGATTAAGATTCTGTCGTGATCTGTAAATTAAACAGGCATATTCAACTGATCTTGATATTTACCAATGGCAACAATATTTTTAGACTGTTTTGGAAATGTCTAATGTTGTATGCCCTTTACCTCTGCAGGAAAATGTGGGATGCTTTAACTGGAGATGAATTGCACTCTTTTGAACACAAGCACATTGTTCGCGCATGCGCCTTCTCTGAGGTATATGATGTCATTTATATCCATGTGATTCACTATTTGAACATTCTTCACCTCTTGAAGTAAACTCTTCAGGGTTTTTGTAATGCCTGTCAGCATAATCTGTGTATTTCATCCTCACATGCTGATTGAATACTTCCCTGTAGTCATTTATGGGTCCTTAAGGTTCTTATACATTGCCACTTCTTATCATTATTATAATTATAAGCAATGTATGTAAGTAGGGGTGTTGTTCCCCTCATCTCTCTCTTCTAACTTTCAAAAAAGGGTCACATAAATAATCTTGAAATTGCTTGGATATATTCAAATAATTTAGGACCACAAGCAGACTGGATTGGATATTTAGAGGTTTTGACCAGATTGAGTCCCTTTTTTTTCTCAACCAAGCCCAATAATGTTAATTTTCCTTATTGAGTATTTTTTATCCGCTAAGTTAAAATGGATTTGATCAGATCAGGTCATGTTTGAAATGTTTACCAGTTGTTCCAAGCCCCCTGCAGTCCTAAAAAAGTTGAGCTTCAAATATGAACTCCATATTGCTTTGCCATGCAGTAGTGTGTTTTGATTTACTTGAATGCTGCAGTGGAATAGGTGGTTTGCTCGTCCACATGCTGTTTTGATATTGCTGCTTGCTAGAGCTCCAACTTCTAAGTCTTATTTGATTGTTGGGGATGCTGTAGTCCTAACATTCATCTGCAGTTGATCTGACCTGCATGCCAGAACATGCATAGTGCATTATGTTTGAGTTCTTTAGTGCATTTTGACCAGTGTCTGTCAACCTCTTGTGCTAAATCATCTAGTAGTACAGGACATAGATAAGTTATCGCTGTCATCTATGCCCCATCATCTGTAATTTATAGTCTGTGATACTCCACGTTTTGAAAAGTATCTCTTGTTGTATGAAGATGCCTTGTTTGGGTTTCCTGAACATCATGTCTTTTCTTAGAAATTGGAAATCACTCCTATTTAAACTGGATACCAATGCTGGTAGTGCAGCAAACTTTTTGCAGCATAACATTATGCATTTATGTTGTTCTACGTTGGTTTCTTTTATCTTTTTGACTGTGCCAGATTTTTTTTTCCTTCTTACCATCCTTTTTCTAATACTTTCTGCAGGACACACACCTGCTCCTGACTGGGGGTCTTGAAAAAATTTTACGTATATTTGATCTGAATAAGCCAGAAGCTCCTCCAAGAGAAATTGACAAGTCACCTGGTTCAATACGTACTGTGGCTTGGCTTCATAGTGACCAGACAATATTAAGTTCTTGCTCTGATATGGGTGGTGTGAGGTCTGTGTCTAAACACAAAAATATCCCTTTCTTTCTTCCTTCTATATGTGGTAAATTTCTTCAGATTTGACCATGTTATTTTTTGGTTGGAAATATATATGCTTGGAAAATTGTTTAACTATTCCTTTGATTTTATTGAGAGTTTCATCTTATTCCCTGTTCTTATTTGGTATACTACATCTTGTGAGGGTTATACTTTGTATTTGATACTATGCATGGCTGATTCATATAAATCATGTATGAAGTAGGATAAACTTCTTTTATATCTTTGTTTTTCTGCTCATCTTTGGATTCTGTGTCTACTGCTTGGTATTCAACGCAAGCTGTATAGTGAATTTAGATCAAAGATAGTTGAGTTCTTAAATTTCTAAGTTTCATTGGGATATTCAGGTTGTGGGATGTAAGGAGTGGGAAGATTATCCAAACTCTTGAGACCAAATCACCAGTCACTAGTGCTGAAGTTAGTCAAGATGGTCGGTACATCACGACTGCTGATGGCTCAAGTGTTAAATTCTGGGATGCAAATCAGTAAGCTTTTCTTCTACCTTACAGCCTTTAGATTTATTCAGTTGCTCTTTTGATTGATGAGAAGTCATCTTCTTTGTTACCTTCCAGTTTTGGTCTTGTGAAAAGCTATGACATGCCATGCATTGTTGAGTCTGCCTCACTCGAACCCAAGTACGGCAATAAATTTATTGCTGGAGGAGAAGACATGTGGGTGCACGTCTTTGATTTCTTTTCTGGTGAAGAAATAGGTGATTTTAAAAACCACAACCCTCTAAATTAGAAGTTTTGAGTTCTCATACTATAGTGTTCTGATGAAGATGATGGACCGTTGCTTAAACTTGTATATTAGTATGATATTGATGCTCAGGTTTGTTGGTGTTTGAGTGCAGCATGCAACAAAGGTCACCATGGACCTGTGCATTGTGTGCGCTTTTCTCCTGGAGGGGAATCTTATGCCTCTGGATCTGAGGATGGCACCATCAGAATATGGCAGACGATCC
Source organism: Trichopus zeylanicus subsp. travancoricus (assembly GCA_005019695.1). Classification (NCBI taxonomy): domain Eukaryota; kingdom Viridiplantae; phylum Streptophyta; class Magnoliopsida; order Dioscoreales; family Dioscoreaceae; genus Trichopus; species Trichopus zeylanicus. Next base: position 71,153 of record RXID01015462.1, read on the forward strand.
TTGCCACACTTGACGAGAGTGAGACACCCAACGCGAATGGGGTCAGTGCCAAGGTTAAGGTAGGTGTGAATGATGTGGCACGGAAGATCGAGGGTTTTCACATTGCCAAGGATGGACAGACTGAAGAAAAGGAAGATGCCCTTGCAGACGCTTGATGCTGTTAGCTGTATCAAGCTCTAAAAGATGGTAGTTTCAAGTGAAAAAAATTGCCCTAAGGTGGTAGCTTCTTTGTTTGTTGGTGTTCTTTTTCTCCCTACTCTCCTCTTGGCCACTGTGATAATGGCAGTGTTTTATTTGTGATATGCTCCAGTGAGAGGGAATCTGCTTCATAACATTGTGTAGAACTTGTGCTGGAAGTTGTGGTCAGATATTTTGATATATAAATTTTAGTTGAGACTTGAAATGCTATGAACTCATGATGGCATAGTTCATATTGACTTGAAATGACGTCTGGTTCAATGAAAGCCATGATTGAACTATGGGAATCTTATTTTTTTGGTATATACGATGAATTGGGCTGAATTTTTAGAATGGTTCAAAAAAATTTATATTGTTGTTGATCATAACGTCTTTGATAGTAAAAAAATAGAATTAATTGTTACAAGTAAGGAAGGGTAGTTTAAGTATTTCGTAATTTAGTGGGGAGAATTACGGTTCATGCGTTGTTACAGTTGAACTCTTGACTTTCCTCACTGATCTTCATTGATAGTGGCCCTAGTAGGTACTACAGTTATAGGTTGGCGGTGAGCGGGTCCGCACCTCCTTTAGAGATTAATACCAAGATGCTGCCGTCCAGGAGGGCCAGCCCAGACCAACTATATCTGCCGGGAGTCGTTAGTGGCCATTTTAATACAGTCCTGATACGGGACATGCAGGAGGCAGATCACAAAGAAGCTCCAACTGGGTGACCGATACTATTTTACCGGGCTCAAGAATCCCAAACCATGCTCACCCAATGAAGCATGCATGCAGCTCAGCACGCAAAACTTGCAGCCACGGCAACTATCCTTCTCTTTTGTCAGATTTCCACTGCTTTTGCAGGGTTTGTGCTTCTAAGGTTGCCGTCCTCGCAAACCCCGAAGCATTATTCTGTTGATCTACGAGCACGCACTTCGAATGCAGCTCGGAAGCAATAGAACCACAAATATGATGTCGGAACAAAGTGCAATCCTACCGCATTCAACTCGGAGTGTATTAACGACACACTGCTACTACTGCTATTCTTAAAGAGAAACAAATTCAAAAGGATGTTAATTCTAATCAATTCAGCTCCTGCACCTCAGAATTCAAATAACACAACAAAAACGATACTACTAGCAGCTACTTCTACTACAATACATCGCACGTATATATCCTTTATGGGTATGTTCATTTCAGATTGCAGCCACCCTGGGAACTTCGACGGGGAATTGGTCGATCTCGTCCATCCATGGATTATTCTCCTTTGCAGGATTCACCGTCTTCAGCGCCTTCCACACCGCACTGTTGCACTTGAAACCTGAGCCGAACGCAATCTGCCAGATCCTATCTCCTCTTTTGATCCTCCCTTTGGCTTCCGAGTACGCCAGTTCATACCAAAGAGAACTGCTCGATGTGTTCCCGAAACGATGCAGGGTCATCCTCGACGGCTCCATGTGCCACTCTGACAGCTGCAGGTTCTTCTCCAGTTCATCCAGCACTGCTCTCCCTCCTGCGTGGATGCAGAAGTGCTCGAAAGCAAGCTTGAAATCCGGAATGTAAGTCTTGATCTTCATCTTGAAAAGCTTCCTCCCGACCAATGTGGCGAAGAAGAGTAACTGCTCCGACACGGGCAGCACCAGAGGGCCCAATGTCGTGATGTTGGTCTTCAGCGCATCTCCGGCCACCGCCATCAGGTCTTTCGACAGGGAAACGCCGACCTTCCCGGCGTCATCCTCCGTTTGGGTCACGCAGCCGAAACACCTATCGTCAGCGCCTTTGTGAGTTCGAACGGTGTGGACCAAGCGGTATTTGGAGCGCCAACCGTCGCGGCACCTGTTGGACAGAAGAATTGCGGCGCCGCCCATTCGGAACAAGCAGTTGGGCAGAAGCATGGACCTGTTGTTCCCGAAATACCAGTTCAGCGTGACGCTCTCCAGGCTGACGACCAAGGCGTAGGAATTGGGATTCACTTGAAGGAGATTCTTGGCGAGATCGATAGATATCAGACCGGCGCTGCAGCCCATTCCGCCGAGGTTGTAGCTGATGATGTTGCCTCTGAGCTTGTAATGGTTAACAACCATGGCCGAGAGCGACGGCGTTGGATTGAACAAGCTACAATTGACGATCAGAATGGCAATGTCCTTGGTCTTGAGATGTGTCTTGACGAAAAGCTCGTCGAGCGCTCCAAACATGACGTCCTCAGCCTCCTTCCTAGCCTCGGCCATGGAAGGATTGGGCGGAATGCTGATGACGGATTTTGGAAGATAGGTGGATTCCCCAAGGCCGGACCTCTCGAGGATCTTTTGCTGGAACTCGAGGTTGGCATCGGTAAAAGACCCGACCGCCCGCGAGCATTCCATGAACATTTCCCTGGTGAACTTGCGGGCGTCGTCGGGCTTGTAGCAGGAGAAGTCGACGAGGTAGACCGGGCGGGGCCTCGTGAGGAAGTAGAGGGTGGCCAGGAAGACGACGAGCGCGGAGAAGATGATGACGGAGATGAGGTTGAAGCGGAGGTGCTCCCAGAGGACGTGAAGGTCTTGAGAGGAGAAGGTGGACATCTGGGCGGAGATGATGGCTAGCAGAGGAGAGAGGATGAGGTACATTCCATGGGTGATGAGGTAGTGGTAGCCCAATTTGACATATTTGAGCTTTACAGTTTTCTTGTAGTCCGGGAGCTTGCTGGAGGATGGCGGAAGCAACGGCGCTTTTACTGTTTTATCTGCCATGGCTTTTGAATCAGAAATCTCTGTCAAAAAGAAACAACAAGAAAGATGATCAAGAACAAGCTGAAACTTCTGTGGAAGAAAAGATCAGAAAATCAAATTCTGAAATGAAACAGCTGTGACTGGAAACCAAATTTGTCACGCATTGTATCAAACACGGAGACGAAAACAGTTTCTGCATGAACAAAGCATGAATACTACTTTTCATCGAAAGAAAAGCCAATAAATGCAAACCAAAAAGAAAAATAAATAAGAAAAAAAAACGCAGACTGGAGCACAAACCTTAAATCAAACGCCTCAAGAAATCGATCCAGGAAAGAAGAAGAAGAAGAAGAAGAAGAAGAAGAAGAAGAAAGAAGAAGAAAGAAGAAGAAGAGAGATGAAGAGGAGAGAAAATAAACAAGAAAGGGACCAGAAAAACTGAATCCCGAATGGAACGGAGGACAAGAACGAGGGGAGGGGCGGAGCCAGCGGGCTCCTGTCTATCTTGGAACTGCCCTCCTTTATAGCGCCACTTTCAAACCAATTTCCAAGATGGTCTTTTTTCCATCTCCATCCCTCTACATTTGTATATTTACATTTTCTTAATTTAATGGGACATGCCCAACATCGGCCCGATCCATCTAACACTGACAGCCCAGCCCAAGACTTACATCGTACGGACGATAAAGACCTAGTTTGTTGGCTGAGGATCGGCTCTGGCGACCGAGGACCTCTTTGCTCGACCGCTCCTGCTTCCAGAGAAATCGAGCCGCCACCGCCGACGAATCCCATTCTCGCCGGCGTTGCGGCCGGAGAATAATGCTTTTCGTATTTTCATTCGCTCCTCCACGACGCTACGAGTAGAAAGGACATGCGATCCGGAGATCATCTTCTTCAATGCATCGCCGCTGCCATGTCCTCTTTCCGCAACAACGTACTATCTCCAGCGACATCGCATATGCTGCGCCCTGTACGTCCATCCCTAAATTCTGCTTGGATTTCGTGTACATAGACCAGGCCGCAATCCGTGGCGCCGGGGCTACTGCGACTTGCGGCCGCCGGCGGACGGGCATGACTCCGCTGGGTTCGTCAGCGGCAACTCGCATAACAGGGCCGTGAGCGACGCTAATAATGGGCATCGCGAGGGGTATAGGGGGGAGGTTTGCGTCCCTAGGGCCCCTACGCAGCCTCCCTTCCGCCCATGCCATCCCGGGTTCCGGCCGTCGCCTACTCGCCTTACTACCAGCCGTCACCGCCACCCTTCAATCAGCCTCCTTTCCAACCACGCCACCTTGGGTTCCGGCCGTCGCCGTACTCACAGCCGTCATCGCCATACTCCCGTCAGCCTTCCTCAGGCTTCCGACCTTATCCTCCGCCGTTCAGGTCACCGGGACCGCCACCAAGACCAGCTGATCATCGGAATTGGGCTTTCTCTGATTTGCAGCCACCTCCTCAGTGTGGTAATTTTCGTATTTGTATTAATGATTTTGCTGATAAAATTCTCTTTCTTCAGTGTGATTTCGTTAAAATTCATGATTCATGATTCATGATTCATGGTAAAGGAGGAAACAGGATAGGATCTCGTTTTCTCGGATAGAAATGAGCAGAAGTTTCAAATATGGCCCCCTATCCACCACTGTCAAACTTTCTTGGAACGTTATGTTTAACTTTGTGCTTCCGTTTTAGTTTGTATTCTACTCCATTATGGCAACAACGATGTCACTTTAAAATTTGACATACTTTGATGCAACTCATGTTGAATCCTATAACAATGTGAAACTTGCTGGTTCTGGGCGCTCTGGAGTTGGGATCATTTTCAAGTTTTATGATCATAGGATAAGCTTTGCGTGAAACTGACCTTAGTTTGATCATGAACTCCTTATGTTTGTTGATAGGTATCTGGAACTATGTTTCTTCTTAGCAACATGATATGTTTAAAGATTTGACATATTATGTGGTGTCCTAAACCACTACTTGAGCACCTATATACAAATATGAGAGAGTTCATTCAAAACATGATTTCGCCTATCAGTTTGTTAAAACTGCACATCACTGATCTGTTAGACTTTTGGCTTTATTACCATAGTGGAATATACACAAGTGAGATAACATGAAGCTTAAAAATGGTGGATCATAAACCAATTCAGTTCAACCTATTTATTATTTTTTTCATACCCATTTTCACTCTTCCCCTTGGTTGGTACCCCTGCACTCATCTCATCCTACCCTTTTTTTCAAAAAAAAACTGGTTTATTTCTGTGATTTCCAGAGAAATTTTCTGTACTGTCACACAATTTTCTTGCCAACTATCTTGCTTGAGAAGATCAACCCAAACTCTATTTTCACATTCCTAATTGCATTTTGGACTGGGAGTGGAGAAAGAGAAGATTGCTGCTGGAATTTGGCTTATGGGCTTCTGACATTATGTGTCTTCAGGTAATTTTCATTGCTTTAATTTATCTAATAATTTTGGATTGTTCAAGCTTTGACTATATGCTCTATATAGGGTAGGATGCTTTGTGATTTATATTTTTTTTCTTAAAATTTCTAATGCTATCTCTGGACACATTCATTTAAAAGCTTTCTTTGTGTGAGTTGGATGTTTATGCCAGTGAATTTTTGCTGTACTGATTTCAGGAGGTTGACCACTTTCATGAGTTGGAGCAGGAACTTGCATCTCGAGGCTATACTGGTATTTGGAAGGTTGTCGTGTGGATAAATATGGCTTTTGTCTGTTTCTTTCATCTTTGATGCTTAGATTAAGGATCAACCTTGAATTGATCTGAGTTCTGCGAATATGTACCTTTGAAAAATAGGTCATTCTGAGAATTTGTTATAGCCTTGCACTTTAAAAAGGTTGCCTTGTAAGCGCAGCTTTTCCCATTCTTAATTGGCCATTAACAGTCATTATTTATATCTCTTCCTGAGAGATGTGTCATCTGTCATGTGCTGTTTTAAGCGTCTGGAACTGTTTCAACTATCCTTCTGCTCTAGCTAGTCACCAAAGCTGAAGGGCAGGTTGGTTTTTGAGAAACTTAGAATAGTGCCTCGACCTTGTTGTAATCATGCAGGTGCGCACAGGAAATGCAGTTGATGGATGTGCAATTTTCTGGAAAGCAAATAGGTATATGTTATCAACGGTCTGACAATTAGAACTCTAAGGGCTTGCACAATATTTTTCATTTGGTATATTGTGCAAAACTCGGTATATATGTGATGTGCTTTAAGTGACATATCAGATGTCATTTGTACTACCCATTGATCTATACCACATATTGATGGCCAATTTGGATGCTTTCAGTGACTTGTGGTCTTGAGAATCAACAATTTGGATCTTAAAGAAACTGACCATTGGCATTAGTTCTTCTATTTGTTTCTTTTTTGCTGTTGCATACCTGTGCTTGTTTTGATTACTACATGCTGTCTGGAGTAATTTGTTTTTTGGTCCTTTCCTCCTGTTCATCATTCAGATTCCACTTGCAGCGCAAGGAGAACATTGAGTATAACAAGATTGGACTTCGAGATAATGTTGCACAGATTTTGTCTTGGAGGTATACCTTGTTTGTCGCTAGATTGACAACCATTTTGGTTTAGGTTCTTACTTTGTAGAACTTCCTTGTATACCATTGTTTTATTGCATTTAAATATAACGGCATTCTTTTTCTTGGCCAGTCAAGGATTCAAAATTCGGCTGAAACTTTGGTGGCAGAATCTTTACCTGGGAGGTACTCATTAAGTATTGAAAATAGTTTGACTTTCTTGTAGTACCCAATATTAAGTTGCATGATGCAAAATTATGGTTTTGTATACATTGTTTATGGAGCTAAATTCTTTCCTGGTTGTGACCTGTTTTTCTGAAATATTCATCATCATTTAACATCTCAATAAAATGTGTCTTGGCTTCTCTATACTATGTGTGTTCACATTGTTTGATATGTATCAAAATATTCAAGGTTCAGAACTGCATTTACTAGTCATTTTTTTCCTGGGGCATGCAAATTTAGCTTCATATCATGCTATTCACATAGCGCTTCAAAAACCATTATACCTAAGTCTCTAAGCATGAGTCATATTTCCTGCTCTGATCAATTGAGGGGAGTCAGTCAGATTGTCATATGTAACATCCATGTGCTTTGCAATCCTAAGAGAGGAGAAATTAAGCTTGGCCAGGTATGTGCCTCCTTGAAATTTCCTAACATTCTCCCACATGGCACTCTCTTTTTTCCCTACAGTTATTTCGTAAGATGAAACTACAACATCTCTCATTTTCAAATTGCTCTAGCATACAAAAGCAACATAAGTGGTCTAACGGGCAGTTATTTCATGACGTAAGCTGTGCTAGTGAATCAAGTCCTTCATGAGTGCAAGACCCTGTTTTGTTGATTGCCATTTCTAAATATTTTTGCCTTCATACCAAAACTGCCCCAGTTCACCATGGCATTCACAATAGCATTCTTTTTTCTGTTGCCCTTGTACCTTCTTTTTGGGTTTCATTAACTAAGTTTCCATATCTTGCGGTGTTTATATATTTGGAGAATCTGTCAGGATATCACCAAATCTTTTTGCAGTTTAAAATTGAAAGGCATTTGTTTTGATCCAATGTTATGTTTATCTGCAAAAAAGAACTTCCATTTCGTCTCAGATGGCACATTTTATGACTTACACTATGTGCTTTTAGTATATTTGTTGGTTTGTCAGGTTATGGATAACCCAGTTGTTGTTGCTGCTAATTAATTTCAGCTTGAAAACAGGTAAGGGTACTCCTTGATCGAGCTTGTACTGTTTCTAGATATTGGGGTAATGCTCCAGTTGTTATCTGTGGTGACTTCAATTGTAGGTTTTTCTCTCCTTATTGAGACCTCTACTTTGACTAGATGTTTTGAGATGACTTCCTGTCCTGTTAAAATAATGACCTACCTTAAATGTTTCTATAGCATAGGACAAATGTATGCATCTTTTGTGACACTTCATAACATGTGTGACGCCCCCGACCCAGCACGATATTGTTCCTGGGCATCTGCGGCCCACAGCCCACCCGACCCCAGGATTTTGTTTTTCCCAGTTCCCCGGGAAAATGCCTCGTTATTGGGTCTACGACAGTCATCATATTTAGCCCAGTCTCAACTCCAACACTTTATCGATATGGGACTAAAGGCAACTGCTATCAGTTACAGGCTCACTGCCTGTCTACTGGCCTACTGACCCCACCGGGCCTTACAATCTCCCCCTCTCAAGAGCTCAGCGTCCTCGTTGAGCTAGCCCACATCGATCAAGAGGTGCGGAGTGGCTCTGATACCACTATGTGACGCCCCCGACCCAGCACGATATTGTTTCTGGGCATCTGCGGCTCACAGCCCATCCGACCCAAGGATTTTGTTTTTCCCAGTTTCCCGGGAAAAGGCCTCGTTGTTGGGTCTACGGCAGTCATCATATTTAGCCCAGTCTCAACTCCAACACTTTATCGATATGGGACTAAAGACAACTGCTGTCAGTTACAGGCTCACTGCCTGTCTACTGGCCTACTGACCCCACCGGGCCTTACAACATGGCACTTTGAATATATATATATTTCTTTTGTGTCGCTTCCAATCACTCCAATTTATCTTAATGACATATTTAATTGTGTTTTTTTTCCTGAACAGAGCCCACTATACAATTATATATTAGAACAGAAGGTACTGTATTTTTGGCTTTAATATACTTGGAACAAAGTTCATTGTGGGGTGTGACAATACATCGACCTGCATCATCTATTAAATTTTGCAGTTGAGTTTGTCTGGACTTGCTCGGAATCAGGTGTCAGGCCAGTATTCTGCAAGCCTGTATAAACCACAACCATATACTTTTTTTGAGCCAAGACATGTAAAACAAGGGTTTCAACAACTTTCAAGGGGCCAGCCTTCTCTGAGTAACTCAAGTGTTGTGGTGGCAACTAGAGGAGACAATGACAGAGGTTATTTGAATCCTGTCCACAACAATCAGAACTGTATGAGAGATTTATCTTCTATAGAACCACCTCTCCCTCCTCAGGCTTCGACAGAGGTGCCAGACATGCCTGGGAGGCTTTTACCTGATGATCAGTGTGAAAATGAGTTTGACAAGGTATCCGATTATGTGGTAACTGAAAGGAGTGAAGAACATACATCAAACAGCCATTCTGGAAATTCTTCTGACCACAGTTTTATTGAGGAACCAGACAAAACTGCTATAGTGTCCAACCAACCATGTAGGAACACTACAAATGCAGAAAATAACAAACAGGATGAACATAATCAAATGATTTCTAGTTACAATGAACACTCATCTGTAGGATCTCATCCTAATCCGGGTACATTGGTGTTGGGGAGTCACAACAGTGTCAAACCAAATCCATATAGCGAGTCAGACACTAAATCATCCCAAAAGCTCGAGCTCATGGGATATGCGTCTTTTTCACTATATCTATTGGACTCTATCTATCCAATATCCGATGTGGGACTAATTCATCACATTTGACATTATAACAATCTCCCCCTTCATGTGTGATTTGACCACATCAATTTAACACTCTTAATCAAGAACTCTTTTATTCGACCACTTCTACCGTGTCACCCATGTCCTTGCACCGGCCTCTAGTGCTCGCTCCCTTACATCGGCTTCTGGCGCCCATACTTGTGGGCTCGCCATCCTATCACCAATGCATGCGCCCTCTCTGAGACCTCAAGTCAGCCTCGTGCAAGTGCCCGAGCCCTTAGGCCTGCACTCACGCCCGCATCCTCTCGCCAACCTTTTGCCATGAGATTAACATGCGACTCAATTCAGTCGCATCATTGTGGTAATTTTTGGTCTTAAGAGTTTGCACAGCTTTGAACCTGAAGCTCTGATACCACTTGTTTGTGAGTCGCAAGAGCGTCAAATCAAATCCATATAATGAGCCAGACACCAAACCATCCCAAAAGCTCAAGCTCTTGGGATATGAGTCTTTTTCAATATATCTATTGGACTCTATCTATCCAATATCCGATTGTTATAATGTCAGGTGTGATGAATTAGTCCCACATCGGATATTGGATAGATAGAGTCCAATAGATATAGTGAAAAGACCCATATCCCAAGAGCTCGAGTTTTTGGGATATTACCATAATGATGCGACTGAATTGAGTCGCATGTTAATCTCATGGCAAAAGGCTGGCGAGAGGATGCGGGCGTGAGTGCAAGCCTAAGGGCTCGGGCGCTTGCACGAGGCCGACTTGAGGTCTCAGAGAGGGCGCATGCATTGGTGCTAGGATGCCGAGCCCACAAGTATGGGTGCCAGAAGCCGATGTAAGGGAGCGAGCACTAGAGGCTGGTGCGAGGACATGGGTGACACGGTAGAAGTGGTCGAATAAAAAAGTTCTTGATTAAGAGTGTTAAATTGATGTAGTCAAATCACACATGAAGGGGGAGATTGTTATAATGTCAAATGTGATGAATTGGTCCCACATCGGATATTGGATAGATATAGTGAAAAAGACCCATATCCCATGAGCTCGAGCTTTTGGGATAGTTTGGTGTCTGGCTCATTATATGGATTTGGTTTGACACTCTTGTGGTTCCCCAACAAGTGGTATCAGAGCTTCAGGTTCGAAGCTGTGCAAACTCTTAAAACCAAAATTACCGTGATGATGCGACTGAATTGAGTCACAAGTTAGTCTCATGACAAAGACCGGCGAGAGGACGCGGGTGCGAGGCCGGAGAGAGGGCGTATGCGCTGGCGCCAGGATGGCGAGCCCACAAGTATGGGCGCCAGAAGCCGACGCAAGGGCGCGAGCACTAGAGGCCGGTGCGAAGACATGGGTTACACGGTGGAAGTGGTCGAATAAAAGAGTTCTTGATTCAGAGTGTTAAATTGATGTGAACAAATCACACCTGAAGGGGGAGATTGTTATAATGTTAGGTGTGATGAATTAGTCCCACATCGGATATTGGATAGATAGAGTCAAATAGATATAGTAAAAAAAGACTCATATCCCATAAGCTTGAGCTTTTGGATGATTTGGTGTCTGGCTCACTATATGAATTTGGTTTGACGCTCTTGTGACTCCTCAACAAGTGCTATCTTGAGCTCATGGGATATGAGTCTTTTTCACTATATCTATTGGACTCTATCTATCCAATATCCGATGTGGGACTAATTCATCACACCTGACATTAAAACAATCTCCCCCTTCATGTGTGATTTGACCACATCAATTTAACACTCTTAATCAAGAACTCTTTTATTCGACCACTTCTACCGTGTCACCCATGTCCTCGCACCGGCCTCTAGTGCTCGCGCCTTTACATCGGCTTCTGGCGCCCATACTTGTGGGCTCGCCATCCTAGCACCAATGCATGCGCCCTCTTTGAGACCTCAAGTCGGCCTCGTGCAAGCGCCCGAGCCCTTAGGCCTGCACTCACGCCCGCATCCTCTCGCCAGTCTTTTGCCATGAGATTAACATGCGACTCAATTCAGTCGCATCATTGTGGTAATTTTTGGTTTTAAGAGTTTGCACAGTTTCGAACCTGAAGCTCTGATACCACTTGTTGGGGAGTCACAAGAGCGTCAAACCAAATCCATATAGCGAGCCGGACACCAAACCATCCCAAAAGTTCGAGCTCATGGGATATGAGTCTTTTTCACTATATCTATTAGACTTTATCTATCTAATATCCGATGTGGGACTAATTCATCACATCTGATATTATAACACATTGGATGAACCTTTGCCTCAATCAAAATCTGATTTGTATGACAAACTCATAGAGAGTTTTGACTTGGGTTTATTCTCTAGAAAGCCCGATTTATTTCCGGAATTTTCAGATTCCCGAGCTGAATTGAGGGATATATATGACTTCCATGTGAACATCTCAACTGGATCAGCTTACAATGGGAGTATGATTGGTTGTGAAGTTAGGGAGGAGGGCATGGAGAGAAGACCATCATCCTTTGAAGGTAGTACTGGAGATTCTATGGGGATGAGTTCTTCTGCAAGGGTGTCTACCCCATGTATCACAGATGATTCTTCTGCTGATTTGACTGCAGAAAAGAAAACTAGCCCCAGTTTTTCTTCTCAGAAGGATTATACAAGTAATCTGTCAGCTGTATCAACTAGTGTTTCTTCAACAGGCCTCAACATGGAGAATCCTTCTTTGAAGGGGATTAGTGAATTGAAAGAAAGTGGTGAAAGTTCAGAAGAAGATAATAGGATTATTAGCATGTCAGGAGAAAGCACAGCATGTATTCCTCGACAATTCACTTCTAACAAGGGCATCGTGTATCGGGGTTCTTCTCAACCTGTTGCTCAAGAAGGAAGTCAGACATTAGAAGAATCTGCTTATATAGATGGACACAGGAGAGAGGAAGCCGATAATCATTCTGGTCCTGAGCAGGGGAATGGGTTCAATAATGGTATTTACGCTTCAGAAGAGTCCTCTGACCCTAATTTCTTTAAGGAACTGCTTAGGGAGGAGGATGAGTCTCCTTTAAATGATAATATAACATCTATAACATTTTCAGAACCGAAACAGGCACCACCAATTTTCTACCAGCCTTATGTTTGGACTCCAATGGAAATTGAGGTTGCATCAGGAAATGCGCACGGTAATGTAGTTGAACATAATCTGAGACTGAAGAGTGCTTATCGAGATGTCAAGGCAGAAAATTCTGTGTTTTCTGTGTTAGTTCAGTTTTGTTTGAGAGATAGTATTTTATTTTCTTGATTTTTGTATTGCAAAGCTCAAAGAGTATTTGCAAAATACTGTGTTTTCTATGTCAGTTCACTTTTTGTATTTTCCATAATTGATTTTGCCGTATTTGCTCATAACAACATTTTCTTTTTGGTTCTTATTCTCATGCTAGTTTGGTTATTTAAATACAGTGCCTTTTATGTATCTTTACTCTTTGCTACCTAACTGATTGGATTTGCCACTACTTTAGAGTTTCAATTTATTGTTGATTAGAGATTACAAGACTGAGCAACTATGTTTCTTATTTATATTCTTCTCTGCAGGATTATACTGGGACAAAAGACTCAAGTGGCGAACCTCAAGTCACCTGTTACAATAGACAATTTATGGGCACAGTCAACTATATATGGTTAGTCTTGCAATTATGTTAGTTTTCATTAAAAACAGCCAAATAAAGCGCCTGGCATGTTCATCTCCGGTGAAAGATATTTTGTCCCATTTCACAAGCTTTAATGCCTTACAAGACCACAAGCAGATTTCCATGCAAACTACAAGCATTGACAAGTTGACACTTTCTTATTTCCCTCTGAGTAGGCACACAAGGGAAATGTGATGATTCTTATGTGCCAGCTTGTATCTGTTTGGTAAACAAAAGCATAGATTTCATATATTATTGTGAATTAGAGGATAGATGGGCTTGGCTATGAAAATATGACAGCTCAGTGTTCAATGTTCTAGCGGGCGATGTAGTAGTTGGCATAATTACATCAATATGATTTGCTGTTGTGCTCTAATTCTCTCCATCCTGTTTCCATATTCTAATATGTCCAGCACTGCAGCTCTAGTATTAAGATCTAAATTACTTGTTAACAACTTCCAGGGTTAGCTCTAGAGAGATACTACTTTCTGGGTTTCCATGTAGTATATGATGTATTGATCTATATTGTATGACTGTAGATATAGTCTTGTCAAAGCATTGATGTGCTTTTTTTCCTTCTGGAAATCTAGGTACTCTGAAGGTCTCGAAGCTGTGAAAGTTCTTGATACAATCCCAAAACATGTTTTGCAGCATACTCCTGGTTTCCCAACACAGGTATCTGTATTTTTTACGAACAAAATTTTTATATGTGCGTTGTGCACCACAAGTAGTGGACCTTTTGTTTTTCTAATTGCGGTATTCCATAGTTGTAAAGATGATTTCTCTCCTGCTACTTTGTCTTGCAGAAATGGGAAGGCGACCATCTTGCATTGGTCTGCAAATGGCATTTACAAAAGCCATCACAAGCAAATAGATTGTGTGTTGTTAAATTAGAAGCTGTTGTATAGCTCATGGTCGTGAGTTATGCGGGCTGTTTGTTGTCTTCCTGAAATCACTGGTGCTGACTTCTCTAGTTTCTTGGTGAAAGTTAGTACCATTGATGGCGGCAACTTTTCTTCTTCTTGGTGAAGTTATGGCCGTCAATGTGATTTTCTTTTGACAACTACCAGAGTGGAATTTTCTAGGGATTTGGACAATCATTTTAAGCTATTGTAATTTCAGTAAACTTGGAAATTACAGGTTGTGGCTGGAGGCCCATGCAGGACTTGCAGCTGTGATGCGAGAGCATGAGTTATCACTTTCTTCAAGCTAAACGCCAGTTTTTGCCTTTGACACTGTTGTCATACTTCGTTGCAGGTTGCTGGGAGATTCTGTATCAGCAGTGTCATGTTCTCACAGGACGAGCCCCCCTTGTTTCATTGCCATCCTTGCCTTCGCCGCAAGCTCCTTTGCTCGCTCCCTTATCTCGGTTCCGTCCTTGCCTTCGCGGCAATCTCCTTTGCTCGCTCACGTCGTCTCCTTGGTCCGTCAACCTCCTCACACCCTTCTCCGCGCGGTCTCTGGCTGCAAAGACATGGTCTTTGCTCATCTCCTTCCAGATGGTCGGATCCATCACCCTGGCCCAAATTCCAATCCTCGATGCATCCACAATGAACCTCTCGTTGAGGAACGGGTCTGCAAAGTGTGGCCATGTGTAACTATCGGCAGCCCGTCATGATCACAGGTACTTTGACGTCCCCCATGGGCTTTCGCTCCATCAATGAATTCCACTTGCAGTGCATGGCAAATCACCCTATCGCCGAGTCGCACGGTATCTTCGCCTGGGGCGCCCACCCTTTTATTATGAGACGGCACCTCTGCCTTTCACCCTCTCCTCAAACCTCCGCCATGACCTCCTCTCGGAGTGCACGCCACTTCTCCCCGGCCCCTGCGGGTGCCTCACCTGGATCCAGTGTTGCAGGCCCCGCACCAAGGACGGCTCAGTCTCGCGCGTTATGGTGTCGAATACGCTGTAGCGGGCGATGTTGTGCACGCACCGCAGCGAGAAGCAGCGTGTGCCGAAGAAAGTGAGCCGCGGGATTCCGAGCTTCCAGGCAACGTCGCGTGTCGAAGAATGGCATGAGTCGGAGATGATGCAGCTCGGGTACGGCTTTTGATCTCGCAGATATGTCTCCAGCGGTTTCTTAAGCAGGCTGGTGGCTTTGAGGAAGTTGACGGAGAGCTCGCCGGAGGGCAGAACATGATCAATGTTCTCGCAGCCGTCGGGAAGGCCTGTCTCCTTGCATGGGAACGGGAGCGAGACGACCGAATCGGAGGCCGGACCGATTCAAGCAGTCGATGGTGGCCTTGAACCGGGCCGCGCTTGAGGGAGTGGCGATGACCGTGGTACGCACGCCGCGCTCAGCGATCAGCTGTGCCAGGTAGACCATGGGGATCATGTGCCCCTGTGCCATTAGTGGCACCAAGACGAAATGCGCCTGGTCTTGTGCATTGGGGCCGTTGCTGATCACCACTTTGTCAGTCATTTCCTTTCTGAACGAGAAGCTGTGCTGCAGCAACCAGCGATGCGTTATGTTATGTAGAAGAGGAAGAAGGAAGAGTGTCTTGCCGAAGAAATACGAGCTGTGGCCCGTTAGCAAGCATCAACGTGCCTCTTCTTTTATGGGTTCACTCCAATCCAACGTAGAATACGCCGCGGCCGGCGTACTAACAAGAAACGAGAGGTTTCTTGCGCGTTCTTTATGTTTGGTTTCTAACGAGAGTTACCGAATTCGGAGGCATCGTATGTTTGTTCTTCGGCTGAAATAGAATGACCCGGCTGCAAGGTCCACGTTGAGTTGGACGATATTCTTTCCTTTTTTTCCCTAATTTTTAACAAGCAACTATTTATTTTATAGTATATTTATAGAAAATTACTTATTACTATTAACAAAAACTTATTCGTATTATATTATAAATTTACAAAAAAATACTTTAATTAAAATACTATAAAAAATATTTTAATTTAATTTTACCGATTAGTACAATAAAAATTAAATTATTCTGACATGATTTTATTTTGAATAACTATTAAATTTAATATAAAAAATTACTCATTTTATTTCAATTTATACGATAATTGGTTATTTGGAATTATAAAACTTGAAATTTAAAATCTAGTTTTTTCATAGGACTATCCAAAAAAAATCAAATAAAAATAATTTAACTTTTTATATTAATTAAATAAATAAAATTAAAAACAAATAAAATAATTTTTAATATTTTAATTGAGGTAATTTTTATAAATTTATAATATAAGATGAGTGATTTTAATAATAATAAGATAGGTAATTTTTTACTTATTAATTTTTATTTTTATTTTACTTGTACATCCAAAAAACATCTTTAATTGGAAAATATCTCTCAATTCCAAACTTTGAGGATATAGTACAATTAAGGAAGCTTCAGGGGTATATACGCATAAGTATTGTTTTGGTTTATTTTATATTGGATTTGCCTTTTGTTTCCTTTTTGTCATGGACGAGACTCGGAAAATGCATATCTTAGCAGTGGATCGAAGAGTTTGAGAAACAAACAAGATGAATAGATCGAGTAGAAAGCATCTGGAAGCAACACTCGATCGGTTTGCTTCACTGTTGGCCATGGATGGTCATCTTCTCTCATAATACACGTATTTTTCAAATTTAAAATACGAGAATACGCATGGTATACGGTAAATTAACGTAGTGAATACAAGACATGTGATCCATAATTATTCCGTAGAACCATTTTAAACGTGCTTCTCATGATGCATGATATGCTGAATCAACAGCTTCGTGTTCGCGTAAGACGAACCACCTTCTTCCATTGCTTTCCCAGCCTTGCACCTCAGCTCCTTCATCACCCGCCGTCTCCCTTCTGCCTCTTCTCCTCGGTCCATCAGACGCCGCACCGTCGTCTCTATCTCCTCCCTCTTTATAACCACTGGGTTCTTCTCAGCCACTGCCATGACCGGCGACTTGATCCCCATTTGCACGCCTACTTTCAGAACATCAACGACCAGCTTCTCGTTCAGGAACTGGTCGGCAAAGTGAGGCCATGTCAACATCGGCACGCCGGCGCTGACCGCTTCCAGCACCGAGTTCCACCCGCAGTGCGTCATGAATCCCCCAATCGCCGGGTGCGACAGGATAGGCACCTGCGGCGCCCACCCCTTTATTATAAGACTCCTCGAGCGCACCCGCTCCTCGTACTCCTCTGCCAGCCACTGCTCCACCTCCGGCGACATCTCCCGGTTTTTTATCACCCAGATGAACGGCACTCCGGACTCCTCCAGGCCGGCACCAATCTCGATGAGTTGTGCCGGAGGTGTGTGTGCCATGCTTCCGAAGCTGACATAAATGACAGACCTCGTCTCCATGGAGTCAAGCCAGCTCAAGCACTGGCTCTCCTCGACGGCGGCCTTGTCCCCCCTCGTGACGTTGCTAGCAGCATCCTTGCTGCAGAGCAAGAAGGGACCCATCACCCACGTCTTCGTCCCCAAGACCTCTTCTAATCTCTTGATGTAAGAGGATTCCAGCTCGTTGAAACTGTTCAGAATCAAGCCATCGGCCGTCATCTCAGCCTTGATGACGTCATCCCTGAGCTTCTCCCAGCCGGATGCACCGAACATCATCGGCGCGGTGGCTTTCGTCACCTCGATCCGGACGTCATGCGGAAAGTCCGGCACCAGGAACGGCTCGTCCTCGTTGCTGACCTCCTCGTAGAGATTGTGCCGTCGGATGTTGTTCAGACACAATAGCGAAAAGGCCGAGTAGCCGTGAAACACCATCCTATGGATGTTCAGCTCCCGCGCGACCTGAGACGCCCAAGGCGTGCATGCGTCAAAGACTACGCAGCTCGGCGGCTGCGGTAGCAGCTGCTGCTCCTGGATATACGCTTTCAGCTTCTCCTGAAGCAAGGCGGCGGCGTCAAAGAATTTGCGGCCTTCGTCAACGGACGTGATGAGGTCGAGGTTCTCACATCCTTGACGCAGACCGACTTCGTCGCAAGGGAACCTCAGCTCGGCGAAGCGGAGAGGCAGGCCGGATTGGTGGGCGTGCTGGATGGTCGAACTTATGCGTGCGGCGTTGATTGGGGTGATAATGACGGTGGCGACTGCGCCGTGCTCCACGAGCAGCCGGGCCATATCGACCATGGGGATCACGTGGCCCTGCGCCATCAAAGGGACCAAAACGAAGTGGGGTTTGGACTCTCCTCCCATTGTTGTGGCAGTAATGTTACTGAGCTCTAACACTAACAGCATGAATGAGAGCTTTTAATGATCGAGATTGAGAGTGTAGAAGATTGGGTTACGTGAACGACGCGTGTCGGGTCATTGTCTGGCGGGCGATTTGGGTGGGGCCTTTTTTGCTTACCGAGATTCTTTGCTCAGGATCTGCTGTCTTCGGTGGACAGGGTCTGGGATTCTGTGCTGACGCGGCAGCCTGTTATTGGCGAGCCGGCATGGGAATCTGCTGCTATTTGCGGTGTTCGGCGGAAGGAGTAGAGTATTGGTGTCCTATGAATCCTGCTGATCTACTGCCGAACGAATATTCCGCCAGCCGGCAAAACCAATCGGACATGTTCGACATTTTTTTGGTGTGAGAAGATATGTTGACATCTTGCTAACAGTATTTTGGATCGTAATTAGAAATTAACCACATTCACATGTACGGCACCCCTAAAAAATATTTTAAATTTTTTTTAACAATAAATCACCTCATAAACTTATAAAAATTTATCTACTTTATTATTATTGGTAAAAAACTACTCATCTTATAGTATAAACTTATAAAAAACCATCCCAATTAACAAATTTTAAAAATATTTTAATTTAATTTAATTTGATCAACTAAATGAATATAAAAAATAAAAATATTATCATTTAGTTTTGTTTTGGATAATTAGTTCACAATTATCAAATAATTAGTTTGATAAAAGTAAATTTTTATCTATTTATATAATTGATCTTTAATAAAAACTAGAATAATATAAGTCGTTTTTATATTAATTTAATAGTTATTCAAAATATTTTTAAATAAAAAGTAATTATTTTTTATTAAATTTAATTAGTAAAATTATATTAAAATTAAATATTATTAAATATTTTAATTGAAGTATTTTTTTTATAAATTTATAATATAAAATGATCATCTTTTTGATAATAATGATAGTGTATGTAATTTTTTACAAATTTATAATCAGACAAATAGTGTTTTATTAAAAACTTTTTTTAGGTCAATTTCATATAACTCATTGAAATCTTGAAAAATTACATATTTCGTTTTCAAACTTAAAAAATTAGATATATTTCTCATTAAGTTATTAGATATGTACAAAAAAATCCTTTGAGTATATATTTGTTGTTAGATTTAAAAATATTTTATTTGATGTTATTTGTGATGAAATGAAAAGATGAAGGTATCATTACCTTATTAAAGGCAATGAAATTTTTTTACAAAAACATAATTTTTTATGAAGTTATTTTGTAATTACGATGATTTGATAATTTTATTTATTTTTTAAAATATGAGTTTCAAATATGGTTTATATTAGCCCTATATCTAGTCTAAATTAGCTCTCAAATTCATAATTATTTTGTTATTAAGTTGTCATAAAAAAACAAAACAAACTTCTACATATTCTTTTATTATTATTGTTATCTAGATCATAAAATAAATTTACACATATTCTTCCAATTTTTATCATAAAAAAATATAATATAATAAAATTGAGTATTGTTAAGTAGCAAAATCAATAAGTCGAATATTTAAAAGACAAATAGCTCCTATTGCCATTTGTAAATATTCAAAGAATTAAAAGAATCAATTGTATTTATAAAGTTTTAATTGTTGTTTCTAATAATATAATGAGTATTTTTGTATTTTTACTTCATTATAAATGACATCAAACGGAATATTTTTTGAATATTTTTAAATTTAACAGTAAATATATATCAAAAAAGATTTTTATAATATATTAATAATAAAAATGTACTTTTTTAAGTTGAAATATATAATTTATTAAAATTTTAAGGAGTTATATATAATTAATGTTTTTTCAAAAAAACATTCTTCACAAATAAGCAAATATAGGAGGAGTTGTTTGTAAAAAAAGGCACGTAGGTTGGCCCGTCGTGTTCTGGTCCTGTGGTGGGCTGGGCTGATGTTGACTCGTCTCCACGATCAGACACTACTCAAATCCTAGAGAATGAACGGTCAAGATATCGTTTTGCGTCGCACTCCTCTGGTCACTCGGGCCGAAGCTCCTCTCTAGCGTTGCACCGCATCGCGTTCGGATGCTGTCTGCCCCTCTGCTGACCGTGTCGCCCCTTTTCTTCTGTGGATCATCTTCCCGCCAATTCGGACCATTCCTCGCCTACACAGCTCCAGAGCGATTCCTAGGGTTTGTCTCCCACCTTCTTCCTCCGTCCATGATCTTTGATTAGGGTTTCTTCGCCTCGATCGACTGACTTACCTCATTTTCTTCCACCATCCATGCATTTCTTCGCCTCGATCAAGTGAATAGGCAGGGATTCTCGCTCCGTGACTAGTGGGTTTGTCCCCGCATCTCCCTTCCGGTGAGGTACTCTTACATTCCCAGATTCGTCTATGCTTTGGTGTTTTCTCCGTCCAGAAACCCTAATTTAAGAATTAGGGTTTCAGCGTCCGAGAACATTCGTTTCATCGTGACCTATTATGTGCTACGGATTTGAGCAATTTGTCTTTGTATGTTTCTGATGCGTTTCTTTCTGTGAATTTTAGGTCTTGGATGGTGTTTTCTTGCTTTTCCTACGATGTACATCAAGAAGGTTGTACACATTGCGATGGATTTCTGCTTTGTAAGATTCTTGCTTGTTATCAACATATTGTTTTTGTTCTATTGGTTGGTGATCAGGTCATCATCGAGGGTTTCAAGAGCTACAAAGAGGAAGTCTCTACTGATCCTTTCAGTCCCAAAGTAAACTGTGTTGGTAATGCGACTTTTCTCATATGTATTTCAGCTTCTTGCGATATATGGTTTGTTGAAGCCAAATTGGATTGGTTTTCTTTTGTCATGAATTACAAGGAACTTCGAAGACTGTTTTTCCTTGAATCATTATATTTTGAGCGTCAAAATTTAATGTGTCCTCAGACTCTTATCCTACCCTAGCTGTATGCTGCTTTGAAAATAAAAACACACACATATGAAGTGGACACAGATCTGGGAGAACACCAATATCCAAAGTGGCAATATCATCTGAATGGACTTTTTGAGGATCAGCCATTTGACGCTAGAAATTTCTTTACTCAAGGATGAAGGCTATCTCTTCAAAAATATAGCGAGTTCATATTACCCTCATATGCCGTCATATCTACTTGTTGTACCCTGATGTCTGCTATTATTTCATATAATTTCTCTAACATAGTTGACGGTGGAGGCATGATCCATATCATATATTGTATAGATGAAAAAATATCAGGTGCTAGCTGCAATTGGATTCTTCTGGCTTAATTTATATCTTTGTTTAGTATTGAAGGTTATTGTTAACTGGAATGGCATGTTATTCAACTAGTTAGAGTTTAGTATCTGCAATGACTGATTGCTACTTAATTTGAAGCTAGTTTCATTCCTTTTCAGTTGGTGCCAATGGATCTGGGAAGACAAATTTTTTCCATGGTAATAATTTCTGAGCTGTAAATTGACCCTAATGTTCTTAGAGTTCTGCTTTCATGTCGTTTTCCAGTCTTTAGTTCTTCAGCATGCTTATTGTCTGGTTCTCTATGACAATGGAAATGTTCTAGCAATACGCTTTGTCCTCAGTGATCTCTTCCAGAATCTGCGCAATGAAGATAGACGGGCCCTTCTCCATGTATGTTTCATTTATCTCATTTTGCATTCTTACTTTCCAGTTATTTTTCTGAAATATTTTTCATCTTTTGTGAAATGGCAGGAAGGTGCTGGCCATCAAGTTGTTTCAGCTTTTGTGGAAATAGTATTTGACAACTCAGACAACCGAATTCCTGTATGGCTTCTTTCCTTTTCTGAATGTCACATGTAGCTACCACCCTCCTAAATTTTAAGACATTACTAACTCTTTTCAGGTCTTGACTTACCAAAACTAGTTATTTGTCATAAAGTGCTATTCAATTGCATCTTCCAACTGATAGGATTCTAAATAAACTGCAAAAAAAACTAATTGACTACTTATTTTTGCCAAGTGAATGCTCAACTTCAGCTTTGATTTTGTGGATCCCTGTCCAAACCATTTTGTATCTGTATGGACTGTATTGATCAGCAACATTCCTTGGTTAAGTTGGTGAAAAATTTTTGAGCAACATTAAATTAAGATACATTTATTGTGTATCATAAGGGACAGATTCATAAACAAACTTCTTCCTGATGGGATTTGCCATGCTTGAATTCTATCATTTAACTTCTTAAATATATGCACTTCAAGTTGAAAACTCCATCCCACTCCACTTCATCTACATATATGAGATGCGTTGGGATGATCATTACCAGGATATGTTGTCGCCAAGTTTCATACACATGGATCTCAGAAACTCGAATACTTTGAGGTCACTTTTTCAGTAGATGATATTCACATGGTTTTGACTTATCAATTATTGATTATGCTAGCAAGTGATATCTCCTTTTGGAACATCTTAAGCAAACATTTTCTGTGTTAAAATAAGGCTTTTTAACTATGTTAACTATGTTAACTATGTCAGTGTTTGAAATTCAGATATGTAGTAGTAAAAGAAAATTCTAATTTTGAAATGTATGGATATGATTCTTAGTCTAAATCTTTTTAAGATGGTCTGATACTTAAGGATACTTGTGCACTTGAAATCCATTTGTGTCCTGTTCTGTATCAGCATACTGAGTACTACCGCTGACACTCTAAACATATCCTGTGGATGTTCAATTAGTGGATCTGAATTTCTCACCAGTTACAACTTACATGTCAAAACTATTTGAAGGCCACAAATAATTTCTGTCTGCATCTGGGATGCGAATCACTGATATAGGAGTGTGAGACAAACCGAATCATTAAAGAACTTAATTTTACATAAATATTCATTCTTGCCTTCTGAATTTTGGTTTCCAGTCACAAGTTACCCTGGCTTTGGCTTGCCACTGATTGCTACTTTTTGAAATTTAGAATAATACACTTTATTGCAATTGCATATCAGTGATATTGAACTATGTACTGATGGATGTGGTGGATGGAAGAACAATTTTTGCAGTCTATACTTAATGCATTGCATGAAAACGTCCTTTTGATGTTTGAATCCAATTATACTGCAGATTTTGATAAGCTATTTTCGTGGGTTATTTTGAGGATTACGAGGGAGATTATCTTGAATGCTTTAATAGAACAGGTTGAACTCAGATAAGGGTCGAGCATTGGATTGTTAACATGTTGCAACAATAACTCTTTCTTGATTCTCCATTCTCAGCTTTTATCACTTTCTCTTTCACCAGCAAACACTTTATTATACTTAGCATATTTCTCACAATTTGATGCTGGTAAAGTCAAATTGGTAGAATAGAAAGTTTCAGTTAACCTGTTGCGAGGATGTGGATTCATATGCTTAGTCCTCGGTAGATGGATGCAGCAACACTTGTTTGGTTTGCACATATATCATGTTTGATGGCCACATCTTTTAGCTTTTGAACCAACATGATTCTATTGTTGGATTTATTGTGTAGGGAAAAGACACTGTCTTGAAAATGTAATATTTAAGGATGCTTGATGAGTGTGACTGATGTCTAGTTGCTCAAATCTGCATTCTGCTACATGAATATCTCACAAGCAGTCTACCAATCTAGAGTTGTTTAAGTGGGTTCAAGTATTTAGTGTCACCTTTATACTTTCAGGTTGACAAGGAGGAGGTGAGGTTGCGGCGTACCATTGGGTTGAAAAAGGATGAATATTTCTTGGATGCCAAGCATGTCACGTAAGATGTTACTCTTATTTTTTGAAGATTATCCTATCCAATATTTGTGATCTTTTCAAAACCCTGACTAAATTTGCAACATATGCCCACAGAAAAACAGAAGTGATGAATTTGCTTGAGAGTGCTGGTTTCTCCCGTTCTAATCCATACTATGTTGTTCAGCAAGGAAAGGTATGATGGTGGCACTGTAGCATTAGACGCTCTCTTTCTCTCTGTGTATGTAGTAATTTAGTAATTTGACATGTGAGTGGACATGTAAGCTAGCATCTTGGAACAACTGGTGAAGAAAACACTTCTGACTGGGAAGTGGAAATTTTTTAAATTCCCAGGAGCACACTGTAGACTAATATGGCATATATAATAAACCTGTCAAAGTCATCTAAGTCATTTACGTTTTATGTTTTTCCATGGAGGAGCTCTACAGCTAACAGGCTTTTCCTTCAGTGTTATCTAAATTTTGGGAATTCAGATTAAGTTGTTGCCACATGATTTTTTTTCAGGAATCATCACAACCTTGGTGAATGATTGATGCCAAAATTTGCTTTGTCATGTTATGCAGATTGCGTCACTTACTTTAATGAAAGACTCTGAACGTCTTGATCTGCTGAAGGAGATTGGTGGTACACGTGTGTACGAGGAGAGGCGTCGTGAGAGCTTGAAAATAATGCAGGAAACAGGCAAGTTTACTGTTGTAGGTTGACCTGCTGCTTTATTTTGCTCCCTGTTTAAAGTTATATTATTATTTTCTTGTTAGGTAATAAGAGAAAGCAGATCGATCAGGTTGTGCATTATCTGGAGGAGAGGCTTCGAGAACTAGATGAAGAAAAAGAAGAGTTGAAGCAATACCAGCAGCTTGACAAGCAGCGAAGGTCTCTAGAGTACACAATTTTTGATAAGGAACTCCATGATGCTAGGCAGAAGTTAGAAGAGGTTAGTTCTGTGAGTAGGAATATTATTTGAGGCATCTCTTTATTTTTAGCTATAAGACAGCAGAAATGACCGCCAAATTTGGCTTTTTTTTGGTATGTGACTAGTCAGATTTGTTTTGGGAATTGTTCATTCTGTAACATTTTCTGATAATTCAACTTGTTTCTTTAAACCCTAGAGCTGGAAGCAAATTGTATTCTACGATCTAATCCAATGTGTCTCAACTCTTTTCTAACCAAAGATGGTGTATGTATGGTCTTTTATCCTAAAAAGAGTTTTTTGTTTTTTATTTTGAAAATGGATGTGCACTGTAGTAACCTTTTCCATAGTGAGTCAAAGAACTAATTGGCCATGCTCCTGCAGCATACACATCTGGTGGTGAAAGCTGTGGGAGAAGGTCTCCACTTATACTTACATTCCAATTTGTTCGTGCATATTATTCTTCCTCGAAAAATAGTACATCATATTTTAAGAAATTTGAGCTTGTGCGATGCAACTTATGTGAACATAAAATTTGCTAAAATAGGTAGATATTGATGAGACTGAAATCAATTAGTCTATTGTAATTCGATCAACTCAGTAACTAGTGAAGGGATTTTTACCAGCTCTCCAGGGTTTCACTCAAGGGTCATAATACCTATGTTCTACTGCTGTTGATCAAACCTTATAAGATGTAGAAAGGTTCGGATAACTAGTACAGCTAGAAACATGTTCACTTAACATGAATTGATAAAGAGAGACCAAGATATGATCTGGCAATTAAATTTGTTGTCAATCTAGTATTTGGAGTATCCAAATTTTGACATGATATAGAATTTAGCGTACTTGGGTAATGGCTTCTCTGTTTCAACTAGAATAGCGGCATTTTTCTTGTCTCAAAAAGATTAATATTGGAAAGGACCTGGAAGATGTACAACCTTTTCTTTTATGGGTAGTATATGGGTAGGAAATTTGATTTTACTTGGACAGAAATCATCAAGTTCCGTGTATTTTAGCTTTAGTTCCTGGCCACGAGCTTCTATTGAATTTCACAGTATTGTGTTTGAATACACAATTCTTAGTAAACTAGAGATGCAATGGAAAGCTGCATTTACTGTTTATCATTTGACTAAGTCATGGTATTTGGAAGTTATGCACATCATGTAGGAAAAAACACGTTTTTTGGTAATGGTTACAAGGATTCTTTCCTCTTTTTTTTGGTGTAAGTTTTTTGAATTTGGCTTATTAAATAATCATCTGATCCAATGTGTAAATGAAAATAGAATTTTTGAAGCAAAACAAAATCTATGTGCATATGTTTCTGTCTTTGTGGGATTTTACGCAAGGATTCTAATAATGTGTCAAGAATTTTCATTGTTTTTACTCTTTTGACTCTAGTAATTTGTTGAACAAGCAATGGAGAAGGATGCCAGTCCAAAAGTAAAGTTATGAAGGATCTGAATGCCATTCATTATTTAATTGGATTTGCTATTTTAGTTGTTGGGTATCTTAGAATTTGATATTGTGTTTGGAATAGGTCTGTGTGGGTCTTTCTCATCACCTTTTGATTTTATTGAATTTTTTTTTTATGAGAACATGAGTTGGCATACTAAATTCTTTAGGTTGAGGAGTCTAGGAAGATGGTTTCTGAGAAGTCTACTAGCATGCACAACAGTGTTCTTGATGCCCACGAAAAGCTCAAGTTACTAGAAAAGGAATCTAAAGCTGTGACCAAGGACATTCAAGGTCTGAACAAAGAGAAAGAGGCGATAGAGAGGAAACGGACTGAAGCATTGAAGATGCATGCACAGGTAGAACTTGATTTGAAAGACCTAGAACTCAGAATTTCTGGGGATGTAAGAGCTAAGGTATTCCTTGTGGCAAATCCTAGTACTTTAGTATCCTGTTATGTTCATGTTATCTGAACTGACGTGCATGCTTCTAATCTAATTTTCTGCAGGAAGAAGCTGCAAGACAGTTGCAGAGTCTAAAGATAGAAATTCAGGAATCCATTAATGAACTCAACACTATCAAACCTTTACACCACTCAAAAGTGACTGAAGAGGAGGAAATTACAAAAGGGTACTTTCAAGAGTGTTTATTGAGAATGTCATTGTTGACAGTTTGAATTGGATGGTTTGACCGCCAATTTAAGTCTAAATGATTTTCTGTAAACCTAGAATTATTGATCGTGAAAAGCAGCTGAGCATTCTTTATCAGAAGCAAGGTCGTGCAACCCAGTTTGCAAACAAAGCTGCTCGCGACAGGTGGCTTCAGAAAGAAATTGATGATCTTCAGCGTGTACTTTCTTCAAATTTAGTGCAGGTGAGTAGAATTTTTGGAAATACTTGAGATGGTATAGCATTACTGAGATGAAGTGAAACAGCAAGATAAATTTATGCTTTGCAAAAACAGGTTTATTGTATTGTTCTGCTATAATTTGAAAAGGCTTAAGCTAGTTTAGATATAGTAGAAGCAATTTGTTTCACATTGCATTTGGTCACTATCATCTCTTGTACTCTCTTGTTGGAACCATATCAGATTACTTTGATTCACCATTATTCTGAGAAACTTATTGTAATGAAATATGTCTGTGTCTTTGAGAGGTTAATAGTTGTATGCCTTCATAATGTTTTTGGCAGGAAAGGAAACTTCAAGATGAAATTCAACAATTGAAAGATGAGGAGAAAAATTTGGAGCAGTACATAGACGAAAGAAGAACTGAAATGAAGAAATTAGAGTTACAAATATCTGAAGTTCAAGAGCGTTTTGATAGTTTAAGGAGAGAGAGGGATAAGCTCCAAGATACTCGAAAGTAGGGTCTTCTAAACCATATTGATTGCTTAATTTCATGTGTTGTTTCCCAAAAAACTGTTTCATTTATTTCTTGGTCATTTTTTCAGATCTTTATGGAAAAATGAAGGGGATCTCTCTGCTGAAATTGATAGGCTTAAATCAGATATTGTAAAGGCTCAAAAGAGCTTGGATCATGCTATGCCTGGTGTGAGTAGTCATTTTTGTTGCTGATGGCTTTGACATTTAATGGAACATATTGTCACCTCTCACACACATAGCAATTGATTTGGCTTCACCTATTGTTTGGGGATGTTATATGAAAATCATCAAAGTTTTAGTGTCATTAGTTGTAGTCACATGTCTGATGCTTCTCGCATGAGTTTTGCAACCATTATCATGCACATGTCTGATCCTTATCCTGATTTGGATATCACATTTTGGACCTGGTCTCAGTCAAATTTAATTGAGGCCTATATTTGCTATGCTTATTCTGAATTGTTACATAGGTTAAATCCATCCTGTTTTATTGGCATTACAACCAGGCCTACCAAAATTGTTAGCGGATAAGGATGTTGGACTTTCAGTTAGGCAAGTGCAGAATCAAACAATAGGGATGGGAGAAAATGAGACAATGCCTAATGAGGAGAGGATTTAGAGCTGAGATCTGTCTAAAGTAGAATGCATGTGGATGTGGCATGATACTGAGGGGTAAATAGGAAATGGAAAGGTGGCCACCTTCCATTGCGTAAATAAAAAAAAAAAAAAGAAAACTTGGAAAACCACAAAGAAAAGGATACTAAAACTGTTTCACCTCAAGGATCAGTGCTATGCTGGTTATGTCAGGAGATGTGTGAGCCAGTTATAAGCACAAACACCCAAAGGGGTCTTAATTAGCTCCTCATGTAGGAAAAAAAACTGATATTTGTCCAGAGCTCATCCTTAGCAGCAGGGAAGTGGTGTTCTATTTTTGTTGCTTAAATGACTGAAGCAAGGAAAACTATTACAACAAAAACCAAGGAAGAAGGAGACTTGCATTCTAACCTATGCATTATGAACTGCATTCCACAACAAAAAGATACATATAATGGCTTTAGCAGCTAAGAAAAAGGAATAAAAACAAGAAACAAAGGAAGGGATGGAATGGCGGGGAAGAAATTGCAGGCCCTGGAGAGGCTGTCTGATTTACCTTGAAAAATTGTGGGTTGATGATTGGAGGAAGTAGTTTGGTCAGCCACTTAATATCTCTCTCTTTTGCAAGTGATGTTGGGAACCAGAAGTTATTTTTTAACTAGCAGGTGCTGATTGACTTTCTTGGTATTATTGATTCTGTTCCTATTTTAATGCAAGGTGTTTTTTTTCCCTGTATCATGTAATGGATGAAGATATATTTGATCAAGCCATGGAGAGCCTTTCCCACTTACAGGTTTTGGTTGAGGAAAGATTTGGAGTAAATAAGTGTTACTGGACAAGCTGATACATGGATCAGATTCCTGCATGCTTGTTTGATCACACCAAGGCTTCAAGTGCCAAACTTACACGTCTTCCCATTCCTTTTCTCCTTTTTTTTTTTTATACTCATAACAAATTTTCTCAATATGTGATCTTTGGGTAAACCTTGATTGGGTTGGATGATTAATTTAGTTTATCTGCTTTAGTTGATTGGCTTTGGATTTTGTACTTGCTTGTTAAAACTTTGTACTTCAACTATAAACATTTAGTTGCTGGATCTGAGTTCCTACCGTTGGACCTGAGAACGCATCTGGGATGGCACTATCCTATTTTTCTGTCTGATGTGGAGTTTTTGCTGCCATATCCAGTTATATCATCTGTATCATTAATTTTATTCACTTTTTGTCTGTAGGATATACGAAGAGGATTGAGTTCTGTTAACAGGATTGTAAAGGATCATAAAATTGAAGGTGTGCATGGATCAATTTTGCAGTTGCTTGATTGTGAAGAGAAGTTCTTCACTGCTGTTGAAGTTACTGCTGGAAATAGGTATGATTGTTAAGCTGTGAAGTAATTACCATTTAAATTGATTTTTACCCAACTGCATTTTATATGTTTTTATTTTGCCTAATCACCTCTCTTTTTTTTTCTTTGGTTTCATCCAGCTTATTTCATGTTGTTGTCAACGATGATGAAATAGCAACTAGAATTATCAGATATCTTACTGCAGAAAAAGGTGGACGTGTGACATTTGTACCACTTAATAAGTTGAATGTTCCAAATGTAACCTATCCAAAAAATCCTGATGTAGTAGCTCTGCTGAAAAGGTTGAAATTTAAATCAGAAGTTGCTAGGGCTTTTCAACAGGTATGCTGTGCATAATTTTTGTTTTCTTCTTAATGTAGATCCGTATATTGTTCATTTTGTATTGTTTGGTTCAGGCTGTTGAAGTGCTCATACTCCTTTCACTTAGATTTTCATGGTTCAGAACTGTAACAACATTGCCAAAATTTACTTCTTATAGTCCCAGTTTCCTGTGGTTAAAACTATGATTTGGTTCCAATGCCTTCTGTTGCATGGAATTGCCTTAATTGAGAATTATTAGAGCAAACCGGCAATATTTTTTCTTTATAAGAATTGAATTGCAGGGAGTTAATGTCGTTTTTGGTGTAGTGGGGAGTTTATGCCGGGAACTATTATTTATGCATTTTTCGTATGGTACACACTGTCATAGTTTCCTGTACTTTTGCACTCATTTTTATTATTTCCATATGTACTTTGATGTACAACAGTAAGTTGCATTCGTCTTTGTTGGTTATCACTTCTGCTTCACTCTTGCAAGCCATTAACTGCCAAAGAATGTTGGGCTAGATTGGTGGCTAAGATTTTCAGACATGTAGGAATAAGTTGCTGGGAATCTGGTGGGGGTATTTCACACCCACCCCACCCACCCCCTGAAAACACACACACGCTCACACTCTCACTGTCATTCAGTTTATAGCTTTCTACGGATATTTAAGTTAAGCTCCCTTTTTGCTTCTCCCTTAAGTTGACATCATCATTGATGACTGCTATAAGCATTGTGTAACTGATGTAGTTCTATGGATTTTTTTTATCATTACACCAATTTTGGCTTTGAATTCTCTTATTAGGTATTTGGCAGAACTGTTATTTGTCGAGACCTTGATGTAGCCACAAATGTTGCTCGAAATGGTGGCCTTGATTGTATCACATTGGAAGGTGTGTGATAACATCCCGTGTGCTGGTTGTTCGTGCCAAATCTAAATTCTCACTATTATTGTGTTTCAGGGGACCAGGTAAACAAGAAAGGTGGCATGACAGGAGGATACTATGATTTCAGACGATCAAAACTCAAATATATGAAAGTAATTAAACAAAATGGGGTGTCTATTGAAGCAAAAACAGAGGAGCTGAATATGATTGGAGAGAAGCTTAAACATATCCTAATTAATTTTCATATATATTTTTCAATGGAATTTGCCTTTTCTTTTGTTTCATTGAAAATTTTTTGTTTCTTTCTGCAGTTTCAGTTGGTTTATTTTTAGGAAATAGCTTCAACATGTACCTCTTTGTACTATTTTCTTATTTATTTTGCAGCCAACCAGTTGTGTTTAATGAGTTTATGTGGGGTTCATCTATGTTGAGTGCCATAAGGCTTATAGATTTATTTTAGTTTTTTTTTATTTCTGAGTCATAAATTCATAATATAGGGCAAAGAATTCTGTGCTTCTGAATTTCTACCACACGGGCAGCAGGAATTCCTTAACTACTGTCCTCATATCTGCCAGCTCCTTTTTCCCTCTCCAGTTTCATTTTCTGTCTTCTTTGAATACTTTTTCTATTGATCATAGTCTATCAATGCCTTTTATTCATGCAGAAGTGCTTTTTTTTATCACTCTTTTCCTTGGCTGCTTGCACGTGACCTTTTGGCTTCTAGATCTCCAACTTACTATTAAATGTGTAAAAGAATGCCCAATGTGTTTTTCTGTTAACTGTCCACACAGATTGATCAGGAGATTACTAGTTTGGTTAGCGAACAGCAAAAAATGGATGCACTCCGTGTTCATCTGAAATCTGAGCTAGAACAATTTAAAAATGACATTGCTAATGCAACCAAGCAGAAGCTATCAACGTTCAAAGCTCTTGAGAAGAAGGTGAAATTCAGTGTCATTCAATCGTTGAGTTGCGGTGTATATACACTTGCAGTTTTTATTGTACTTGCTGCTTGCATCTGATGATGATTAGAATCTTTATTGAATAATTTGTTACTCACAGGAAAAGTTGATTGCAAATACCCATAGCCAAATTGATCAGATCCGGGCTGGGATTACAATGAAAGAAGCTGAAATGGGCACAGATCTCATTGACCAACTAACACCTGAGGAAAAAGAGTTGCTTTCGCGACTGAATCCTGAAATTACGGAGCTGAAAGAGAAGCTTCTGACCTGCAAGACTAACAGGATAGAGGTATGCCAATTATATATTTAAATATGGAAATCCAGTCAGTTACATGCTTACTTCTTGAATGCAGATTGAAGCTAGAAAAGAGGAGCTCGAAATGAATCTATCAACCAATCTTGTCAGGCGGCAACAGGAGTTGGAAGCGACGATTTCATCTGCAGATTCCGATGCCTTAATCAAGGAAGCTGACCTTAAAAGGCAGGAATTAAAGGACTCAAAAAAAATTGTTGATGAATTAACTCAGCAACTCAAAGGTTAGGCTGGGTCATAGATTGCTGCCATATTTCTTTAGATGTTATGTGCTGTGGAGCAGTCATTAAAAAGTTCTAATTCTACAGGAGTTGTAGATAATATTGATAATTTAACGAAGAAAACGAGGGAAATAAAGAATTCAAAAGAAAAGCTGAAGGTGAGAACCACAGAGAAGCAAGGATGGCTAATTCTTATTTCTAGTTAGTAATGTTTGTGTTTTCGGCAGACGCTTGAAGAAAACTATGCACACACCCTTCAAGATGAAGCAAAAGATTTAGAACAGTTGGTAAACAAGCGGAATCATCTTCTTTCCAAGCAAGAGGATTGTATGAAAAAGATCAGGGATTTGGGTTCACTGCCATCTGATGCTTTTGATACGTAATACTTCTTTATCTCTGTTTATTTTCTGCCTGTGGTTCTGTTAGTTTTTTATTTCTTACCTCCTTAATGCTTTCATTGAGAAGTATGCTTTTGTAAATTCTGGTTAAATACGCTTCTTAAATTGTATATCTAAATGTTTTTCACTCTTAATTGGCTTGAGTTCAAAATGTCTTAAGTTCTCCTGATAATAAGCAGATGTTTCCAGGAAAGTAAGACAATTGGTCAATATGGACAATAAAAGGATGTGATAGAGTGATGGATATCCTGCATTCATTGTGGAGGCATCCATTCTCATTTCTGTTGCTTAAAGCAACTTTGGATGGGTCCTCCAATTCCAAAGCACAAGGCTTATGATTGCCATTTTCTTCTTTATATTTTTGTGATATTCTTCACATTTGTCATCGATCATATCATATCATCTTGTTTTCTTGATCTGAAACTCAAAATATACTGTAGAAATTATTGTACCTGTGTAGTCCCTTATTCTTGTTTTCTTCCAAATAAACTTGATTTGAATATCTGTCTTCGTATTTCTTCATTCCTTGTGGTCTCTCCATTTGCTTTCACCATTGGTAATTGTAGATGATGGAGATGGTTAGGAAACCAAGAATTTACTTGAAGTATCATTGTGCTCATTTCTATGTTGAAGATCTTTACTTGAAGTATCATTGTGCTCATTTCTATGTTGAAGATCTTTATTTGAGCAGTAATATGATATCATGCAATTAGACGTCTGCATAGCAGTTAAGACATGCAATCCTGAAGTGATTATGCGACTATGGTTATTGTGTTGGCCATGTTAATTGTTCTCAAATGCTAATGATAGTTATAAGAGGAAAAGCATAAAGGAGTTACAGAAGATGCTTCACAAGTGCAATGAGAGTCTAAAGAAGTTTAGCCATGTGAACAAGAAGGCTCTTGACCAATACGTGAATTTTACTGAGCAACGTGGAGAACTACAAAATAGAAGGGCAGAACTGGATGCTGGTGACCAGGTATTGCCTTGTGTGATTGAGTCATTTGCTTGTCTGAAACTTTCTGTGTAACAAGTCATGGACTTGACATTGCATTTCTGCAGAAAATTAGAGAATTGATTTCAGTTCTAGACCAAAGGAAGGATGAAGCAATTGAGAGGACATTCAAAGGTGTTGCAAGGCATTTTCGAGAAGTATTTTCCGAGCTTGTGCAAGGTGGTCATGGCTACTTGGTTATGATGAAAAAGAAGGTTCATCTATGAGCTTCATTTATATATACATGTTCTTTCTATTTATCAAGTTTCTTTTCAGGCCATTACTTTGATGAGCAAAAGGTATTTCTCTTCACTCATTCACTTGTATCTACTGATCATAGTTATGTTTTTCATATATGTTTAGCATCTTCTCTGGAAATGTCTTTTCAATTATTAAATTTCCTTACTGCCTCCACTTTTATGAGTTTTGCAACGAATGCCATTCATAATGTGCTTCTATGAAGTGGTTAGAAGTCTGCTTCACAGTTATGCCTTCTGTTGTTGAATTCTCTAAAGCATGTCTCTTCCCCCAAGTGGTTGTGATTAGCTTTCTTGTGAAGTAGTTTTTTTCGGTCCCACTGCATGGGGATTTTAGGATTCTATTTTCATGCTTGTTGCCAAGCAATCAGAGCTTCAATAGTTGTAAAAGGATCAACTAAAAACTTTCCTTTTGATTTAGCAAGTCAAGATAGTTTAATCTCATTACTGATTTATCATGTGGTATGGAAATTTGTTGATGCTATTGCAGCATCTATAGTTTAGCAATTATTGCTGCATTATCTTTTCAGTCTGTAGAAGTCCAGCAAAGCACCCATCAATATTCCTGACAAAAAGGGGAGGCAAATATTGTCTAGAAATAGTTACAATTTCCCACTTCCATAGATCCTGATTGCAATTAATAGAAGGCTTCTCAATCCTGCTGTGATGACTAGTGAAAGTATCTATTCCAAGTTTCCTTTGAAGTATATGCTTGTACAATGACAGTAAACTCACGATCAATGAGCTCTCATTCGCAACGCATTTGTTTGGTGAAATGTTCTTCCCATAGTTACCTTGTAGCAGTCTGGTTTCAATTTGGCGTCATGCTAAGCTATTTTTTGCATATTCAAATTATAATTTGTAGATGTTTAAATTCATTACAGACTTCAGTTTAGCAAATCCTTTTTTATTTTTATTTATTTATTTTGCAATTTAACCTTATATTACTTTCATTGATGTTGATATAATTGTCATATTGACATTGCTATCTTTTATTCTCTTTTGGGTGAAGCTCTATCTTATTACAATGATAACATTTTCTTTTGAAGGATGGTGAGCCAGGTGATGATGATCGTGATGAGGATGCACCTCGTGATCCAGACCCTGAGGGTCGAGTTGAAAAGTACATTGGTGTCAAAGTGAAGGCATGTTCTACTTACCCACATTACCTTATATAATAACAGATCATATATATACAATTTTCCAGTCATGACCTTACCTTTCAAGAGCTTCATGGGTTCTTGTATTTTGTTATTTTCAATTTGCAATGTTAGGACACATTCTTCAATTTCATAATATTTTCACATGGTCTACTTAGGGTATTGATAATATTTACATTCAGTCAGTACCTACATTGGATTTTGACCTGGTCTACTGGCTAGACCTGGGAAGCTTCCACATCTAAACATGGCAAGACTGTCACTTTGTTACAAATTACAATGCCTTAGTTGGTGGAGTTCATGTACAGTATTTTGATCATTTATGGCCTTCAAAAGAACCAGGAGGTTGGGTTGCTGGTGTGTAGCATCTTTTCAGGAAAGAAGGAATAAATTTATAGGGAAAAGTTTGTGCACTAATCCTTTTTTAGCTTTGCAGCTTATTAATTCTAGCATTCTTGTTCTATTAGGTTTCTTTTACTGGGCAAGGAGAAACTCAATCCATGAAACAGCTCTCGGGTGGTCAAAAAACTGTTGTGGCATTGACACTTATTTTTGCCATTCAGCGATGTGATCCTGCACCGTTTTATCTTTTTGATGAGATTGATGCTGCACTTGATCCACAGTACAGAACTGCTGTTGGAAGTATCCATCCATTTATGCCCTGATTGCATTTTTCAGGCATAGCAGTCCTATTTAATCCCCGAATTAAATGTTGAACTGTTCTTAGAATATTTCTGATTGCATTCTTATGAGTTTAAAAATGTAGAAATGTGCCTTTTAGCATTTATTTAAGAAGAAAATTTTTGCTGAAATTGTGAACCCATTCTCTTAAGCTGCCAGTTGCTTTCCTTAGGAATAGGAAAAATTATTTCCTTTTGCAGCTTCGTATAATTTCTTAGACATGTATTAGTGACTTCATGTTATGATGTCATTTTATTTCATTTGCTGTACGACAAAAACTTAACTCATGTTTAAGATATGATTCGCCGGTTGGCTGACATGGCAAACACTCAATTCATAACTACCACATTTAGATCTGAGCTGGTTAAAGTCGCAGACAAGATATATGGTGTAACCCACAAAAATAGAGTTAGCCATGTCGATGTTGTCTCAAAGGAGGAGGCTCTAGATTTTATAGAGCATGACCAGACACACAACACTGAGTGATGTAGCAGACACCACTTGCTATTTTCAGGAGTTTATCAATGTATGTCTTTTCCTATCAAACTTAAATTTTCTACTATCACCTGCATATTTTTTATATTATTTGCTAAGAATTTGCTGCTTTGGCAATTGGTTCAGGATCAAGATTTGGCTTCTTCAATGAAATGGTGGCAAAATGTTCACTGTATATGGCCTACCTGTATTTAATGTGTGATACGATGCTATCAATGGTTAGTTTCACTGAAAATAGTTCCCCTTTGGGGAGGTGTTGCTTGTTTATTTGATTTGACTAGATCTTATATGCCCCCTCAAAAACAGGAAGTATAGCATGTGGCCTGGTGGAACCTATTGTTGGGTACTTGTTCCATGAAACACCCTTTTCATCCGCTTAATTCTAGCTCTGCAGATTGATTATTGGTCTTAAACTTGTGTGAAGCCATACAAGTTGTGCTGTCACTGAAACGATCAGTTCTCCCTTGTGTGAAGCAATACCTGTTGTGCTGTCATTGAAATGGGCGCAGGTGCATAATTTTCACATAATTGTGGATTGCCTTTTTGTGACTTGAGAGATTGAAATTTGTTATGGAATGGTTGTTTTTTAATTTGTTCTATCCTTTTTCCTTGCTGTGCGCCTGGAGAGTGCTTCAAGCTGTTCATTGTGTTGGCAGAGGTGTAGTGGTTCGTTGTGTCTAGGGCTTCCAATTGAGCTTGAAGCCTGTAAGCTGCTTGAGATTGGCCCGGTTGAGCTTGAGCCAGGCTTTAAGCTTGGTTTCTAAATGAGAAGGGAGCCAAATTTGAGCTTCCTCCACTTATGCTTGTAGCTCCATAGCTCGAAGATACAAGTAAATGAACAACTGCATGGATGAGCTAAGTGGCCCGTAGGCTGTAATTCATAGCCTTCAACAAGGCAAGGGGCTGAGGTGGTGTAGCCCAGTTACTGGCTGAAGCCTTCATTCCTAGGTTTCTCTCCTAAAAGCAAGAGTGTGGCATGCAAGTGACAAAAAAAAACCGTCCTGACATCTATCTCTCCTCATATGGCTTCCAAGGGACTGTTATTTGTGCTAGTAGTATTTGCTAGTCCCAATCTGAACGGTCCCTAATCGCCATGAGGAACATGCCGATTTTCTTGTGCACTATACGATCAATCAATTGGAACCGGAGTCTCCGGCCAACGTAAGCTTACCTGAGCTCAACTTGGTTATGGGTCCGACTCTTGGGATTTTAGATATATATGGCTTGTCTCGTCCTGCAGGCAATTAAGTTATGGGCCTATGGCCCAATAACCTCTCAGAGCCGCGAGAGGAAATTAGAATGTCCAGATCAAAATCCAACGGCTCAAACGCGCTGAAATTTATTTTGGGCCAGCGCCTATCGTCCTCCACTGAAACACGAGAAAAATCATCCATCAAGAGTCCGATCGATCGAAGAGAGCGAGAATCCCCTGACCTGACGATGGCGGGATCGAGCTCGTGGACGCTGGCGCTTATGCAGATCTCTCCCTACACTTTCGCTTCCATCGGGATCGCCATCTCCATTGGCGTATCCGTCCTCGGCGCAGCCTGGTAATTATCTTCCTTTTTTGTTTTCTAAACTCTCCCTCGCGTTATCTGTTTCTTCTTTGCTGAATCATACACTTCTGTCTCGATCACAGGGGGATTTTTATCACGGGGAGCAGTTTGATCGGGGCAGCAATCAAAGCCCCGAGGATCACCTCCAAAAATCTCATCAGGCATGTCGTCACCCTCTTCCCCTCTTCCCCTCTTAATTTTTACGTTGTCAATAGATTCAACTGTTTTACTGTGTTTTAAGCTATTAATCTTTGCTACTTGCCGACTTGATACTTGGAAATTGCTGGTATATATGATTCCTGATATGAAGGGGCTGAATTTTGTGTGTTTCGCTTCGTTTTGATTTAGATAGTTTCAATTCATAGGGTTGTTATATTGGTGGTGTCAAATAGGTTTAGTCTGGAGGGATGATCGGACGTTTTTCGGGCCCTAATATCCAAAATTGGAGGACAACCATACAACCATATGCGTTCGTTCGGTTTTTTTTCTTCCGTTGTTGTCATTGGTCTTTGAATTAGTTGTTTCAGGAATGTAGATTCACTTGCTTTGCAAAATGATTTAGTGACATAAAACAATGCACACGGTCTAATCCAAAGTTGGTTGAAGAAGGTCTCTAGTGATGCAAATGTATGATTTTTGTGCTTCTTTCTGGAAATGTATTCACAGCCTCTAAGGCTAAGGGTATGAATATTGTTACTGGTGCAGTGATAGTTTGCTGGTACTAATTTGGTGACTCTTGGCATAACCTTTAGATAGTTGTTATGGGTTGAAAACCTCAACCATGATTGCTATTGATTGTAGAAAGCAAATCTATGGAAGCAAAAACTTGTGAATATGTTTTTAGAGTATACTCAGTGTAGCACATTATTAGTTTTGCCTTCTGTACTCCCTAAGTGCATTTTGTTGCTGCTCAGTCCTTTGGGCACAGAATGGTCAAATGTGCACATCAATGCCATGAATGCACAGTAAGTTAAGAAGAAAGGGTTTTAGTGATGCGGGTATTTCATCATCATTCCCCCTTTTGACCAATGGCAGCTGCAGTTAGAGTCTCTATCCTCTTGGTTCAGTTTTTGATGGGCTGATTGTTTTTGCCAGTGCTAACTGTGAGCTCTTAACCAATGGTGAGTAATTATGGATTGCAAACTTCAATCCTGATTGCTGTTAGGACTGAGTAAAGTGCATGGAGAATGTGAATTTTATGGCTTAAGATCTGCTTTTGGAATGATTCTGTGAGTGCATTTTGGTGCCTCTAAGCAAGTTTTATTGTGTTTTAATCTTGCTTAATGACTGCTTTTGGCTTCAGCAATAACTACACCTTAGTTCTTCCTTACTTTTATCCAACATGTTATTCTTGGTTTTACATTTTAATTAACATAAAAGGTAGAGATCAATCTTTCTGTTCACTCGCAAACTATCCTTGGTCAAATCTCTTCATCTGTTCCAACTTACAGAATTCTGACTAGAAATTTCGTGATTTACTGCAAGAAAATATGAATGACCTACCACCTGCTTGTCCTTTTTTAAGGTGACTAGGCAAGTTAGTTTCATATCCTTTGTTTGGTTGAGAGTTGCATGTGTTCTAAGAACATCAAAGTCTTTGTTTTAATTGCATGTAGTTACAAAGGCATTATGTTTCTAATTTCTTTGCCATTCCCTCTCTTTTTTTCTTTCTAAAAGCTTCTTTTCATAATTATTATTTCCTCTTGGATTCTGCAGTGTTATCTTCTGTGAGGCTGTTGCTATATATGGAGTCATTGTTGCAATCATTCTACAAACTAGGCTAGAAAGTGTGCCAGCTTCTCAGATGTATGAACCAGAGTCTCTTAGAGCTGGTTATTCAATCTTTGCTTCTGGGATCATTGTGGGCTTTGCAAATCTAGTTTGTGGGTATGTGACTAATCTCCTTCTCTTATCTTCCCCTAATGCAATTTGCAAACAGTTAAAAAAAATGGATTGGGTTGCTGCGGTTGCAACAGTATTGAGTAATCCGGACCTTGGATTCAGATCCAAGGGTCCAGATTCAAGTCTACTCCTTGGGTCCGAATCCAAGGATTTGGAATCCTCATTTTACCATCGCAAGGACAGCAACTGAATCTGTTTCCATGGTTAAAATGATAGCTTTTAGTTGTTTCAGTACACTAATTCTTGAACAATGTCTGTCATGAACAGTCTTTGCGTGGGAATTATTGGTAGCAGCTGCGCGCTGTCTGATGCTCAGAACTCTTCCCTCTTCGTGAAGATTTTGGTTATTGAAATCTTTGGCAGTGCTCTTGGTTTGTTTGGAGTGATAGTAGGCATAATCATGTCATCCCAGGCAACTTGGCCTGCAAAGGCTTGATTATGAGTCTTACCCCCCCAAAACAGTACCTGTAGTGTATGAGTTTCCTTCAGAGTCATCATCCGTGTTTGTTCTCTTGAACCAGGTTATGTAATTTGTTGTACTAAATTCATGGAACTTCCCTGCAGGAGATATTTTTTTTGTCCGTGTGCTGTTTTAGATGTTATAATTCTTTTTGGTTGTAATAAATTGCAAAGGATTTCTTGGGAAAAGTATCATTACAAGTGAACTGAGATGCGGATGATTTGTGTGATGGAATTTGGAGCGAGTCTTTTTTTTTTTTTTTTTGTTGCTGTTGTTGGCATGTTGATAGTGAAGAACCACGACTGGTCTTGAGTTTGGCCTGAGATGCTGCCGAAGCAACTTCCTCAAGGGTCGATTTCAATCGCAATTCAGATGCCAACTTAAACTTTAAGTAGGAATGTGTGGTCGTCGATAGATAAATTTGGTAATAATAGGATTGGAGGCATCAGGACTCAGATGGTTTCGTAGAGATCGGCTCTCGATGATACTCCTCGTCATCTTTAGCTTGGAATCAGGCAAAGAAACTCGCACGTAATTTGATGTCCTCGTGGATGCGGGAAAAGAGCTGTCGTTTCTTGTAAAATTTCATCAGGAGACAAAAAACTATTTTACGAAAGCTTTTATTTTAATTAATCAATTATTTTTTTGAGAATGAAATGTGAGTGGACAACACTCTCGAACGATCTCGAATCGAAGCCCAGAAAGGCACACTTCGAGTTGGCTTGCGCTTTTCCTCGACTCAATGCCCCTGCAGTCGTTCCTCTCGACTCGTAGTTTATCAACCTCTCCGTCGTCTCCTAACAATGATTTTTTTCATCTTCTAAACAAATTGAACTTAGTCCACGTCCTACAAACTCTGCGCATGCTTTGCTTACTCAGCACCCCCTTATTTTATATGGATTATATTACCTATAACTCCTTAGAATTTTATTAAATCATATATTTCTTTCCAGGTTTCTATCCCGATCGTACAATTTTTTTTTCTAGTTAGCTAAAGGAGGTTTTGTAATCTCGGTATTTATAACAAAGATTATTTGGTATTCAGCTCGATGGTTTTCTGCCCTCATTTTTGAAGAGATTTTTACATAGATCTTGGTGTGTTTTCTCCTATTCATTGGTGATTATTTCAATTTGTTATATTAGTTATTTACTTTTGTATTATTCTATACTTGGTGCAATCTATCTAGTCTT
Source organism: Trichopus zeylanicus subsp. travancoricus (assembly GCA_005019695.1). Lineage (NCBI taxonomy): Eukaryota > Viridiplantae > Streptophyta > Magnoliopsida > Dioscoreales > Dioscoreaceae > Trichopus > Trichopus zeylanicus. The sequence continues at coordinate 112,489 of RXID01015462.1, forward strand.
GCATATAAGGAAAATTAGTTTAGTGAATTACCGCCTATTTTTTTTTCTAATAAAATGGTATCATAGTCTTGATTCGTTGTGTTTGTGTTAGATTAAGATGACTTTAAGTACACACTAGTAAAATGATATGACTTAATGCAAAAAAATGAGCTATTTGGAAACCAATGATGGAGGATCTACTCTTTTATAAAGACTTATATACACTAATTGAGGGAGAGCAGTAAAAGACATGTTGGATGATGAATGGAAGAAATTAAATACAAAGACTATTAGTGTCATTCGCCAACAAATTGTTGGGAAAAGAAATATATGTATCAACACTAATCTTAATTTGAAACTTATACTCTATGATGTTAGATATGTGTCAAATTTTCATCTTAACCTTATCTCGTTGGGTTACTTGAATGATGAAAACTATGATTCTTACCTTGGTAAGGGTGCTTGGAAGTTTACCAAGGAAATACTAGTTGTGGTAAAAGTCAAGAAGTATTGTTCATTATATAAAATAACTTTTCAAACTCTTAGTAGCGAGGTGATTGTGACCATGGATGATTCTTTTCTAAATTTATGGCATAAAAAGCTTGGTCATATGAATAAGAAGGACATGCAAGTTCTAGCAAAGAAAGTTATTCTAACGAATCTCAAAGGTGCGTCTTTAAGATCTTGTGAATATTGCATTTTTGGCAAGCATCAGAGTTTCCTTTGCTAATGTTACATTAAAGAAAAATAATCCCCTTAGAACTTACTTATTTTAATGTATGTAATCTCTTTAAGGTGAAAACTCCTAGTGAAAATTCATATTTTTCTTATATTCATTGATAATGCATCTAAAAAAGTTTGAGTTTATGTGATTAAATTCAAAAATGAAGTAGTTGATCACTTTCAATTATTTCATGCCAAGGTAAAAAAGGGGACGAAAAGGTTCTTAAAGTGTCTCCACACCGATAATGAAGGAGAGTATACTTCAAATATATTTAAGTTCTATTATAAGAAACATGAAATTTAACATGACAATATAATTTTATGTACTCTTCAATACAATGATGTCATCAAGAGGATGAACCAGACTATTGTTAAGAAGATTTTGACTATGTTATTCATGTTCAAGTTGCCTAAGTTATTTGGGGAGAAGCGATTCGGACAACACTTTACTTGATAAGCCGATCTCTATCATTTTCATTGTTGACAATAAATACCTAACTCCTCTCAATTTGTGCTTGTTGTTTTTCTTGTTTTTTCTAAACCCCAAATATTAACACGAGGATAAAATTATCATTTTACATTTTGAAAAATATCTCACATATATTTTTCATTTCGGCCGCAACAGATCGATCGATTTTGTTGTTGTTTAGGGATTTCAGAAAGCACAAAACGGGCAAGGTGAGTGCAGCGCACGGGGAGCTCGCAGGGCGAGCTCACGCCGTCGCCCGCCCTGTGCCAACGCGCCAGCTTCGTGCTCGAGCCCATGCCCTCGCCAGATTGGCCCTCGCGCGCTCGCTAGCCTGCCGCTACTCCCTCGCCCGCCTCGCGCCCTCAATGGCCTGGCCCTTGCTCCCGCAAGCTGGGGCCGGCCTCACACCCACGCCATCGCCTTTGCTCGCCCGGTTCCGGCGCCCTCACTGGTCTTTGTCAAATACTGTTTATGTGCATGAGACTATTCACGTAACTATTCATTATTTTAAAATTTTTTAAACATATTATTTTTTTTTAATTTGAAGTTAAAAAATAATTAAAATAAAGTTAATTTTTGGCTAAATATAATTAATTAATAAATAAATATTTTGGTTGAAACTGAAATAGAAATAATTTTGACCGAAACGCATTGATTTTTTTGTTCACATGTATGCATGCATGACCGTTCTATCGAAAGCAAAGTCAAAAAAAAATTGTGTCAGTTTCACCCCCATATGAATCGCTGCCACGAGATCACGCATAGGTAATTGTTCTCACTTGTATGTTTATAAATGTTTATATGGATCGTTTAAGTACTGAATTCATAATTTTACATCCAGATGTTTCAAACTCAACTGATTATGATTATTAGTTATCTTACGTTATAATTAATAAATTATGTATGTGTCAAGTATATTCTAATAATAAGTTAAATTTGCTTATGTTAATTTTTAACTTTTAATCATATTCATATTATTTCTTATATATTTTTTTATATAGTAATATATAAAAAAATAAATTATATCAGTGGTTAACAATCTTAATTAAAATAATATTTAATATTATGGTAAAATTGATTATAAATTCTTTCATATTTTTAAATTTTTTATAAAAAATTTTTCAAAATTTTATCGTATTTTTAATTTGAAGTCAAAGTATAATCAAAATATAATCAAACTCTGGTCAATACATAATTAATAACTAAAAAAAATCTTTCGACCGAAATCGAAATAGCCGAAACGGCCGAAACATATCGATTTTATTGGGTGCCAAAATCGAAACCAAAACTGAGATTTAAAACCTTGATATATAAGTTAAATTTGATGCAAGTAAACGTTAATAAAATTATATACAATTATATGCTATTTTTTTAAGCATTACTATGCACAAATCCTTTAAAAATAATTTATTTATGAATAATTTTGTGTGAATTTAATATTTATCTACAACTTTTGTTTAATTTATTACCTATAATTTTGTATTAATTTTGAACAAATATTCACTTATTTACACAACAATTAAAATGACACTTCTTTCCTTAGTCAAATATTTTTCGCAAACCAAATTTACAGAAAAACTATTATTTTTTTAAAAAGAAATGCACTCTTTTTTTGAATTTATAGAAAAATATTCATTTAAAAAATTTTACATAAAAGCCCTTATTTTTTACCAAATTTGAAAAAAAACCTTATTTTCCTTATTTGCATTATATACTATTATTTGTAATACTTTTTTTAAATTAATTAATTAATTTTATAGAAAAATTAATTTGTGTTATATTTGTCTGAAAATAGGAAAAAAATATAAATATTTTTAAGAACAGGAGTGTATAACATTTTTAGAAAATAAGAACTATTTTATAAATATGACTTCTAAACAATATTTGATTAGAGAATAAAATAGCCTTTTCATAAAATAAATAAGTAAACATTTTCATTCAAAATTAATTAGGGATTATAAACAATAAAATTTATTTAAAAAATTATAGTTAAGTATTGAATTTAAGGGGTTGCTTGTAAATGAAGTATTTCTCAAAAATTTTGCATAGTAATTTCTTACTTATAAAAAAAAATTTGTAATTACATAATTTTTAAAGAGAGGTATACGCCAAGGTTTTAAGTTTCGATTAAAAATCGCAACATTTGAGTCTAAAATTTAATTTCAAACTTTAAAACTATATTTTTAATATTATACATTATTTTTATATTATAAAATAAGTTTAGTTTAATGGTTAAGTTAATTAATTTTGGGTCATATGACCCAAGTTCAAACCTTGCTTTGTGCAATTTTTTCGATATTTTAAGTAATTTTTAATTAAAAACTTTTAAATTAATATTTTTAACAATATATATGTATATAATTTTTATTTTAAAATTTTTTTAAAATATTTTTAAAATATAATTAAAAAATAATTTGATTCAATTTCAAACAGATCGATCCGGGGGGGAAACGTATCAGACATAAAACCTTCCACGCCATCAACCCACAGAAATAACGAATACATCCGCGCAAAAAACAATTTTCTGGACTTTGCTGTACTATAGTAAAAAAAGGAAAAATCCACATCAGCAGATAAAGCTGTTTTCTGAGTTAACATCCACAGCAGATCCTCGAGCACCTGTACCTCCGACTATAAGCAACCTGTCCAATGGCCGAGGCAATTAGTCCAAGGACTCCAAGCCACTTTGGACTCGGCAGAGAAGAGCAGAGAAATGGAGGGCGATCGGAGCAGCCCAGCGGCGACGAGCGCCGTGGGGCTGTGCCTACTGCCGTCGGAGCTGATCCACGAGATCCTCCTTCGCCTCTCCCTCCCGGACCTTCTCCTCCTCCGCTCTGTCTCCCGCACCCTCTCCGCTTTCCTCGCCTCCCCCGATTTCCGCCAACTCTACTCCCACCGCTCCGCCGCCCCCTGTCTCTTCGTCCTCACCAAGCCCTTCCCCCGCGATCCCCTCCTCCGTGCCTTCCACCGCTGCTCCTCTCGCTGGCTACGCCTCCCCCTCCCCCACGCCGCCGCCTCCGAGGACCCATACCTCCTCGCCGCCTCCGGCGACCACCTCGTCTTCGCCTCCAACACCCGCCGCGGCCTTCTCGCCCTCAACCTTGCCTCTCGATCCCTCGCCGTCGTTCCCACTTCCCCGCTCGGCCCCCGTCGCACCTCCTCCTGGCGCCGATCCGGCCTCAAGCTCGTCTCCGAGTCCGGCCGTTTCCGCTTCCTCTTCGCCGAGCTCGTTGACGACCGTCCCTTCTTATTCGAGTACCTCTCCGACACCGACACCTGGCGATCGTCATCGGGGGCTATGCCCATTTCATCCTCCTCCGCAGAACAGAGTCGACAGCAGACACCTGGGATTTGGCTCCATTTGGTTCAGTTCGGGAGCGAAAGCGTGATTCTCCGCGCCGGCCGGTCGGGAGAGGAACCGACGGTCCTTCGGCCGCGATTTAGAGATGGAATGATCTCGAGGGACGGGGTGCTGCACGTGTACGGGGACGGGAACGTGGCGGTGGTGAGATCAACGGCGGTGGAGGAGGGGGTGAGGGCGGTGGTCGGGGTAGAAGTGTGGGGGGTGTCGATGGGCGGTGAAGAGTGGGAGCTGGTGTCGAGGGTGCCTGAGGCGATGATCGATGGGATCTGGCGGAAGCCGTACGGGGCGATGATGGGGTGTTTGGAGGAGAGCGAGGGGGTGATCAGGCTGGTGCTGGTGGCGAACTTGAGGGGGAACTGGGACATCACCTGGTTGGTGTACGACAGGGTCCTGGGGCGCTGGGTCTTGGTCCCTGTGCCGGAGGAGCCTGCCTCCAAAGGCCTGTTGAATATGGCCGGCATTGCCGTCTCTTCGTCCTTCTCCGCCCTCAGATTGCTACTTTAGTCAGTCAATCAGCAAAGCAAAGCTGTGTTCTTCATTTGGAATAATGCATTGCAGCCCATGTCTTGATTAAATTTCCTTGGACCACTCGCTGCATTACTACTGCACGGGTTTCTCTCTCTCTCTCTCTCTCTCGATCGAGCTGATGTAAATATTATTCCAATTAACTCTGAACTGGAAGATGGATGATGAATGCTGTGCGATGAAAATCACTCCACTTTATAATAATCTCCTGCAAATCAAGTTGTTCAATGTACTAGTTCGAGAAATAAGATGCTTAGGAAGCAAACTTACATTTCTTTTTTTTTCAAAAAAAAAAAAAAAAAACTTTGCAACGGGCAACTGTGGTATTTTTCTCAGGATAAAAGAAGAGAAGTGCAACTTCACGACTGCAAAATATCTCACTAATCCATCAGTAATTCATGATTAGATGCAGGTTTGAACACAGCTGCTGGGTGCGCTGGCTGGTATATCCCCATCCACGTTCCAAACCTCACCTAAACCTCAGAATCCAATTCTATCCAGCCATGCTTCTTGCTCTCCCCACCTCCGAAAATGGCAGCTTCTGCTAGAGGCCCCCCAAACCCTCTTCTCCTCAAGGCGGCTCGTCCTTCGCCCCTCTCCTCCAACCCCCCTCCTAGACCCGTCTTCCCCAACCCGACCAAAACCCAACTCCTCTCCTCCCTCCATCCGAGCACCCTTACTGCCTCGGCCGCCGCCGCTGCCAATCTCAACCCCTCAATTCGTCGTCTATGCCTATCCGGCGACTTAGACCAAGCCCTTCTGCTGTTGCGTTCCTCCGACCAGACCCTTATCGACGAGGACACCTACATATCCCTCCTCCGGCTCTGCGAATGGAAGCGGGCCGCGGAGCACGGCTCCCGGGTCTACTCGCACATCTCGACTTCCGGTGCTCTGCTCACCCTTCGTCTCGGGAATGCGCTTTTGAGCATGTTTGTGAGGCTCGGCCGCCTGCTCGACGCGTGGTCCGTGTTCGGCAGAATGGTAGACAGAAGTGTCTTCTCCTGGAATGTCATGGTCGGCGGCTACGCGAAGGCAGGGTTTTTCGACGAGGCTTTGGATTTGTACCAGAGGATGATTTGGGCAGGCGTGAGACCGGACGTATATACTTTTCCTTGCGTTCTCAGGACCTGCGGCGGCTTGCCGGATTTGGTTGGAGGGAAGGAGGTCCACGCTCATGTGGTCAGGTTTGGTTTTGAGTCCGAGGTTGATGTTCTGAATGCGCTGATGACGATGTATGCGAAATGCGGGGAGATAGTTGCTGCTCGCAAACTGTTCGATACAATGCCCAGGAGGGATTGCATCTCGTGGAATGCAATGATTGCCGGCTACTTTGAAAATGATGGGTTCTTCAACGGTTTGAGGTTGTTCTTCACAATGATGGATCTATCTGTGGAGCCAGATTTAATGACAATGACGAGTGTGGTCTCTGCTTCTGGTTGGTTGTGCGAGAGTAGACTGGGGAAGGAGATTCATGGTTATGTATTGAAAGAAGGATTTGGTGTTGATGTTTCAATGCAGAACTCGTTGATTCAGATGTACGCTAGTTTTGGGGACTTGAAAGAAGCTGAGAAAATTTTCCTTAGAATGGAATCTAAGGATGTCGTTTCCTGGACATCGATGATAACGGGTTATGAGAAAAATGGATACCCCAAAAAAGCCCTGGAAGCCTTCAATCAGATGAAAGAAGCCAACATCTGTCCCGATGAAGTCACTTTAGCCAGTGTTCTATCTGCATGTGCTTGTTTGGGACGATTGGATATAGGCATTGAGTTGCATGAATTTGCAAAGGAGAGAGGGCTTATGCCACACACTACAGTTGGGAACTCGCTCCTTCATATGTATTCAAAGTCCAGGTGTGTGGATAAAGCTATGGAAGTCTTTAGGTGCATGTATGAAAAGAATGTCATTTCTTGGAGTTCTATTATCTCAGGCTTTCGGATTAACCATAGAAGTGTCGAAGCTTTGAATTACTTCCGCCACATGCAAGCTAATGTGCAGCCCAATTCCATTACATTGATCGCTGCACTCTCTGCTTGTGCAGCTGTTGGAGCCCTGATGTGCGGCAAAGAGATACATGCCCAAGCTTTGAGAAGAGGCTGTGGCTCTGAGGGATTTGTGCCAAATGCAGTTCTAGATTTGTATGTGAAGTGTGGCAAGGCAGATTATGCTTGGACACAGTTCAAGAAACATGAAGCAAAAACTGTAGTTTCTTGGAATATCATGCTGACTGGCTATGCTGGGCATGGACATGGAGATCTCACAATAGCACTCTTCAAACAGATGGAAGAAGAGAACGTGCGTCCTAATGAAGTCACATTCCTTGCCCTCTTGTGTGCTTGCAGTAGTTCTGGTATGGTAAGCCATGGCTGGGAGTATTTCAACAGTATGAGGCAGAAGTACTCCATTGTTCCCAATCTTCGGCATTATACTTGCATGGTAGACCTTCTAAGTCGCGCAGGGCTCTTGGAGGAAGCTCGACAATTCATAGAAGACATGCCAATTAAGCCAGATGCTGCCATTTGGGGAGCCCTATTGAATGGATGCAGGATCCACCGTCAAGTTGATCTTGGTGAACTGGCTGCAGCTTTTCTTTTTGAGTTGGACTCAGAGAGTGTTGGCTACTATGTGCTTTTGTGTAACCTATATGCCGATGCTGAGAGGTGGGACCAGGTCGCTAGAGTGAGGAAGGTAATGCAGGAGAAGGGACTGACCATCGACCCTGGATGCAGTTGGGTGGAGGCTAAGGGAATGCTTCATGCTTTTCTTAGTGGTGATGATTCCTCGCATCCGCAGAGCAAGGAGATCGAAGGCATCCTAAAAGGGTTGTATGAAAGGATCAGTAGCTCAGGGTTTAATGTGCCCGAGAACGGAGTTCGAGATGAGGTTGAAGCATCAAAAGCAGAAATTTTTTGCGGCCACAGTGAAAGATCAGCTATCGCTTTTGCACTCATCAACACTGCTCCAGGAACACCTATTAGGGTTACTAAAAACTTGTACATGTGTCAAAGCTGCCACACTGTTGTTAAGTTGATTTCAAAGATTGTCCGTCGGGAGATTACAGTTAGGGACACAGAGAAATTTCATCATTTTAAAGAAGGAAGATGCTCCTGTGAGGATGAAGGATTCTGGGAATGAATCGATCAACTGAAGAAGGACGATGCACTTTAATTCTTCACATCCCTCTTCTAACACGATATTGCAGATTCCTAGAATTACAAAGTGCTCAGCTCAGTTACGAGGTGCAGTTTCAAGGTCTTACAGTGAGGTTTCTGCAGGAGGTGATATGAGTTGGATATGTCCCCTAAACTGAAAGATGCGGATTTGGACTGAAAGCACACTACATACGGCTGGAGGAAACATGAGATTACTGCAATTTGAAATATATATGGAGCTATTCACAACTAATTTGGTGACATTTAAAGAGTATGCTGATTCCTGATTAAACTCTCGATCGTGTACTTGTACCAGCAGATATCTTTGCAAAGCAGTATGATGTTATATACTTATTTGGTATAAAAATTTGTTTTCGAAACGTAACGTTGTGGAGCATGGGTCATGGATATTATTGTGGACTTACCTTAAAAGTCATCTTTTCCTACAAAAAAAAAAAAAACAGAAATATTCTTCAGCTCTTGTTCGTCAAAAGACATGCAGAACTTTTCAGAACAGAATGCAAATGAGCTCACATCTCCTGGCGATAACAACTACTTGCTTCCCATATAAATATATGCTACATATGCATATATGCTGCTACTTGGCAAAAAATTACAGAGAGAATCAATATTGGCGGCAACAATTTGCTGTGATCGAGATCAGATTGCCGCTTTCTTTTCTAATTGGAGAATCCTACGGCCAGTAGTAGAACGAACGAAGCATCCCTGAAAACCGATAGAAAGTCAAGCCTCATCATTTCTTGAGCTACTTCCTGCATTCTTCTCCTTGCGAAACCTTGGCAGAGAGAGAGAGCAGCCATCAAGCTCCCTGAGCCGGAGCAGCACGTACACCACGATCCCGCAACCAAACCCCAAGGCCGCGCTCGACCCCGTCAGCGACACCGCCCCGCACAAGAGCATGACGAAGGACTCCTCCTTGCTCCCCATGTCCCTCGACGCCATGGCCAGCTCGATCCCCGCGAACAGAAGCAACACCCCCAGCATCCCGATCGGGAATTCCCCCAGAATCCTCACGAACGAGCTACCGAATGCCAGCCCTAGGGCCATCTTCCCGATCGCCAGGAACAGCACCGACGCGCCACTCCGCCCCCCGAAACGGTACTGCCCCGCCAGCCCCCCGGCCCCGTGGCACACCGGCATCGCCCCAAACCAGCAGCCCACCCAGTTCATCAACCCCACGCTCACCGAGACCGATGTCGCCGTCACCCGCCGATCGGGGAAGAGGTCCGCCGACAGCTTGCAGACCGCAATCACTGAGTTTAGCACCGAGAGAGGTATCTGGGGTATCGCCGCCCGGACGAATCCGGTTTTCCAGTCCTCCCAGCTGATTCTGACGATCTTGATCTTGGACGGCCCAAGCTTGAGGTCTCCGGCAATCGACGGGTCCCTTGCGAAGCACAGAACGAGCCCGAGAAGGAAGACGATGAGCGCTGCGGGGATTTTTCGGGACAAGAGCCGAAGCACGCCGCCGCCACGAGACCTTCGAGGAGAGTCAGCAAGAGTTGCCGGTTCTGGCTCGGCATCGTCATCATCACCGGAGCCGGTGACGAGGATTACGAAGATGAGAGCAGAGAGGGCGAGGATAAGGCCATCGAGGCCGAGCCAGGGGCGGGACTGGGAGGTGGAGGCCTTGGAGGAAGAGGAGAAGTCTTGATTGTAGCGGATGTACTTGACGGCTGAGAAGGCGAATGAGAGGCCCTGAGAGAGCTGGACGCCGCGGACGACGGGGAGGGGGATGAGGCGGTAGGCGAGGGACATAAGTCCAGTGACGCCAAGGAAAAGGAGGACGGAGGCGGTGGATAGGCCGGCGGCCATGATCTGCGGGATGGTGAGGTGGGTGGACTCGGCGATGGCGACGGCGGCGATGGACTTCATGGGCTGGACGGGCATGGGGACGCCGAAGAGGAAGCCAGTGACGGCGTTGTAGAGGGCGGTGAAGATGAGCGTAGTGCCGAGGTCGAGTCCGTTGACGAGGGAGAGCGCCAGCACGATGGGGATGTAGGTGCCGAGGTCGCCGACGGCACCGCCGAGTTCGGCCCATACGGTGGTTTTCAGGCGGAAGCTGGAGGCGAACGAGGAAGGGCAGCGCAATCGCCGACGGAGGAGAGGCGTGGTGGCGGAGGAGGCCTCGTCGGAGTCCATGGCGCCAGGCGTCTGTTCAAGGCCAAGAGAGGAGTAAATGAAAATTATGAAATCAGCTGCAAGAGTGGCTCTTGGGCCAGTTCAAGGGTCCGACATAGTTTTGATAATTGAATGCCGAGTGAGAAGGCTGCCTTGCCTGAGATATTTTGGGAGGACACATGCCCATATGCTCCTGTGGATGGGTGCCACGTGTAAGTCGGGAACCCATCTCGAGGGTCATCATTTAGGGCGGATTCGATCTAATGGTTTTGATTGGAGATCGAACGTGGACGACGGACGACCGCTCGGGAGATTTTTTTTTTTAATGGACCAATAACTTTCTCTAAAATATTTCATTTTATTAAGATGATATTTGAATTAATTCTGAATTCAGAATTGAGATATTATAAAATTCTCTCTATTCCGAAAATCGAGAGAATTAAAAAAATTAAATAATTTTGATATTTGGATGAATATTTTTTAAATATAATTAAGAATTATTAATTTTTTTTAATTTCGTTATTTGATTGATAGATAAAATTAATCAATTTCATTAATTTTTTAAATTTCGATATTTGGAGTAGAAATTGATAAATTTGATGATTTATTTATAAGTAAATAAAAAATATAATAAATTTAATATTAAAATTAGTTAAATTATTTATAGAAAATAATAAAATATTATAAAATGGCCCAAAATATAGATAGTTATAACAATATATTTTAATTAATTAGGAGATTATTTACTATATTTTTTTTATTTTATTGTGAAATATTTTTGCAAACATTAAAGTTCACACTTTTTTTAAAAAATTTGATGATTTATCTGTAAATAAATAGAAAAATATAATAAATTTAATATGAAAAATTGATAAATTAATTTAAGAATTAATAAACTTATACAAAATGTCCCAAAAATAGAGGGTTATATAAATATAATTTAATTAATTAGGAATTTATTTAATATAATATTTTTTAACTTCTTCCTGCAGCGGGGCACTTCTTCTAACTTGGAATCGAGCTCTTGATGCAGTTCAGGCAGAATAAAAGGTCGTATGTTGTTGAGGTCGGCTTCTCCAACATATTAAGGCATACCATGCATCTCAACGTCATTTCCAGATCTATCTTTGTTTTCTTTTCTCGCCATTCATAGTTCAATCATAGTGACTAAACAGATAACAAAGCATTATGCAGAATTTTAAAAACACAAGAAAGAAACAACTTGAATCATATTTTTGAAGTTCTTATCTGATCATTGTCCTCCTCTCTGTTGCATTCAATAGCATTAGATGCTTTCTCTACAGTTCTTTCCCGCTTGTTCCAAGAAGGCTTCAAGTTTTCTGAAACGAGATCATACACAACACTAAACATTAAACGAAATTAAATTATGAAAGTAAGAGAAGAACAACTAGAATACACTTTGCATCACACATTGAGAAAATGCATCTGCAAAGTTAAATTAGGATACATGTTACAAATATTATGAATTGATTTAGAAAAAGCAAAAGAAGTTACTATGATTGAGAAATTCGGAAGTTCTGTCTAAAACTAAATTAACAGACATCAATTTAAACTCAACTACATCACTGATATGCATGCAGCTCAAGTTCATTGAAACAATTGACAAGGTTTGCTTGCATGATCTTTTGGATCAAATAATAGTGCAATCCATACTTGAGAAATACAAAAAAAAAATCTGAGTTCTTCTTTTTTGTATTTGAAACTCTATGTTCATTAATTTTGACAAAACTCAGTTGCACTTGCACTTGAGCAGTACCCCATTTGTTTCACTCGAACTAGAAACACTCAGTTCATTAATCAATAATATTGCAACAACATATACTAGAACAAAAATCCAAAAGTTCTCCACATCGAGAATCCAGGAATTTCAAAGCATGAAAAAAAAATCCGAAAATTATCGATTGATACCTTCTCTTTCGAGATCAGAGTTGATGATCGCAGAGCGATTCCTTGTCACCGATCGATAATGTCCTCCGATAAGTAACGCACTGGAAACCGAAATCTTGATTCAAGGACCAATAAAATCAACACCTAGGACGTAATCCATCACAAACCCGTGTTGTTGAACTCGAATCAACGAACTAAACTCTTTTGCTCCGATCCGTCCACTCCGGCGCCGGCACTGGAGGAGGGTTAAGGTTATCGTGGTGCGGGGCAATGGCATGGTTGCCGTCGGGTCTCAGCTAGACGCCGTAGATCTCGCAAACCTACTCCAAGCTGTTTGGCAGTGAGTGATCGTTGTCGGCAAAGGAGCTGAAGGTCGGAGCAACATTGACGATCTTCGACGAGTGACCATCGGATCTGGGCGCTGCCACGAAGAAGCCCTGCGCGATGTCGTTGCTGGAGATCGAGAGCAAAAAATGAAGGAGAAGGAGAGAAGAAAAAAAAGGAAAGAAGAAGATCCCACGAGGGCTCAAGCACAGGGAGATCGAGATCAGGAATTGGATTGGAAACAAGAAAAATGGTGAATTTCCCCACTCGGATTTTACAAAGGAAAAATACGTGCGGAGACTCCAATTCCCTGAGAATCAGATGAATTTCGTCCAAAATAGAAAATTTTAAAATTAAAATTGAAGAAAATTAGAATTGTCTACGTTTTTTTAATTTTAAAATTTATAAGTGAATTTGGAAAATTGATTTTTTAAAAAAATTTCTCTAATTTTTTCAATTTTGAGATTTTTAAAAGCGAACCAAAATAGACCATAAAATTAATTTAAATTATTTGTGAATCACTTTTTTTTTTTTTTTCAAATATTTGGACTTCCCAATAAAAAACAAGTGCACACGCGGCGGAGGAAGTCTTCTCGAAAGCCTCGCTGACGACGAAGAAGGAGGTAGATATTCCGGTGCCAGATAAAAATCAACCACTGTACATAGATTCTACGGTTGTGTTGGCCCTTTTTTTACTTAAACACAAACACCGTACCCGCGGTCCCCGCAGCCAAACGCCGTTAGCAGCCCCGACATAAAAGAACTGGCAAAAATATATATAAAAAAAAAGGCTCAATATAATTGTAATTTCTTGATTTTCAAATTAATTTCTTAAAATGATACAAACCTTGATTTTTTTATTTTTTTTTTTTCTTTTGCTTTTTTCACATAACGTCTTCTACCTCCGTTTGACCGCGAGGATCATTAGTACGAGGATTAGCTTTCAAGGACGCGTGATAATATCTCACAATCACGATAATCGCCTGCGAATTTTTTGGAGAAAGATAGTCGGGAATCAAGTGAACCGCGCGGTCTACAGCCACTGAACCGGCCCAATCAGAGGCTGCCAATTGGATCAAAATCCGCCAACTCAAACTCCAAATTAACATAATTTTGCCGCAATTTTTTCATTAAACACATATTAAAACGTATTTTAAAACAAACGATTGAGGATATTTGAGACATAATGAATAATTAAATTATGGTTTAATACGTGTTTAATGAAAAAAATGACGAATCATACTAGTTTAGAGTTTGTTGAGTTAGCGAGATGAATTAAAATTTTCTAATCTAATTGGCCGTCTTCCATTAGACCAGTTCAGTGTACCCTGGACGAGCCCATTGGAAGTACCATGTGCATGGTTTCCCGGAATATATATATATATATAAAAGAGTCCTGCACGCACGGCTGTTTTCTGCATTAACAAGAAACAGTAGTTGGTTCCTGATACCTGAGGACTAAAGGAATGCAAGTGAAACGATGGACAACATCCACTTATATGAAAGCTCCTTCTCTCAGGGCAAAGCAAGCAAAGAGATAACTCTCACTGCTGCATTAACAAAGCATCTTTGGTGTTTTGCTTGAATGGACACTGCAGATGTACTCCAAATCAGCAATAGCTCCTTGTGCAGCAGACGAGAAGATTTGTTATCAAGGTCTTCTCAATACAAAGACAATGAAGAGGCTCTTGAATGGGCTGCTCTCGAGAAGCTGCCGACTTATGATCGAGTCCAGAAGGGTATTCTGATGACAGACGACGGGAAGCAAAAGGTAGTTGATATCAAGCACCTCAGTGCTCAAGAGAGGAAGGCCTTGGTGGACAGATTGGTTGCTGAGGATAATGAGACCTTCTTGTTGAAGCTCAAGGAACGCATTGACAGGTCAGTGCTTAAATACACATTTTTCTACTCAAGTGTTTACCATTTGCATCTCGTGCTCCATCACTGCAGAGTAGGGATCAATCTTCCAACAGTTGAAGTGCGTTATGAGCACCTAAACGTCAAAGCAGAAGCATATGTGGGCAACAGACGATTGCCAACAATCCTCAATGCCTTAATCAATGTCTTAGAGGTATTGTCAGATACATCCAAATCTGTTCTACTTTTCAGATACATCTAGCTATTGAATGACTTTAATCCTAAAGCTATCAAACTAATATGATGGCTTACCCTGATCGAAGACAATTGGGAACAAGCTGCATATGTTACCAAGTAGGAAGAAGCCACTGCCAATCCTTCATGATGTCAATGGAATTATCAAACCTCACAGGTATAGGCAGGAAGTTTTTATTTCCAATTTCTGAATGCAGCTGAAGTGCCCTCTCAAATATTTTCTGGATTAAACGATTTCAATTCTGTTGTCATCAAAATGCAACAATTTGGAATAAGATTGATCCCGGAAACATTTGCAGCATGACTCTGCTGTTAGGGCCCCCAGGTTCGGGCAAGACTACCTTATTACTGGCTTTGGCTGGGAAACTAGATTCAGATCTAAAGGTCCTCTTTCATTTTGAAATGAACCACACCATACTCTAGCATATATCAGGACTAACTAATGACTTAGATGTTAATTTATTAAAATCAGGTTTCAGGAAGAGTAACTTACAATGGCCATGGCATGGAAGAATTTGTTCCACAGAGAACAGCAGCGTATATCAGCCAATACGATCTCCACACTGGTGAGATGACCGTTCATGAAACCTTAGCCTTTTCAGCAAGATGTCAGGGAGTAGGCACTCAACATGGTAAACAGCTACCTGCTTGATTTCAACAGCCAAAATATTATCCCTACAGGTTTATGAAATTTTAAGTTGTTTCTGACTTCTTGACCACAGATATGCTAACTGAGCTAGCAAGAAGAGAAAAGGAAGCAAATATCATACCCGACCCTGATCTTGATGTCTTCATGAAGGTAAGTCAAAAATATCCAGTAGAATGAGTTCGTTTGTCCAAGTCATATTTCTTCAAATATTTGCTCAACATTGAGATTAGTTGCCTTCATATCTTCAGGCAGTAGGAACAGAAGGACAAGAGACTAATGTAGTCACTGATTATATAATGAAGGTATGTCCCTATTGTAAACATTAGATTGTAATCTATATTGGCTGCACAAAATTTGTAGACATGTTCAGAAGCATTGCCACGTTAAATGGATGCAGATTTTGGGATTGGACGCTTGTGCTGATACCATGGTAGGAAATGAAATGTCGAGAGGAATCTCTGGAGGACAAAAGAAACGTGTCACTACAGGTTGATACTGCTCATCACTCTGGTGGTCTTCATCACATTCTGTGTTTCTATCACACTAACATGGTCCTCTCCAATTTCATCCCACATGGTTATAGGTGAGATGCTTGTTGGGCCAGCAAAAGTGTTGTTGATGGATGAAATATCAACAGGACTCGACAGCTCCACAACTTTCCAGATTGTGAATTCACTCAGACAGATCATTCACATTCTCGGTGGAACAGCAGTTATCTCCTTGCTCCAACCGGCACCAGAGACATATGATCTCTTTGATGACATCATCCTACTCTCAGATGGGCAAGTTGTATATCATGGTCCACGGGAGAATGTGCCTGAATTCTTCGAGTCCATGAGTTTCAAGTGTCCTGAGAGGAAAGGGATAGCTGACTTCTTGCAAGAAGTATAACGACATATACTCTCCATCAGTTATTCTTGAATAATATTGCATGTAATCCCTGATGCGGTGTTGGTTTCCTAGGTGACTTCAAGGAAAGATCAGCAGCAATACTGGATACACCCTGCCAATCCCTATAGGTATGTGCCTCCTAGGGAATTTGCAGCAGCATTCCAATTATTCCATATCGGCCAGAGCATCAGAAGTGAACTCTCAATACCATATGACAAGAGCAAGAGCCACCCTGCTGCCCTTGCAACTTCAAAATACTGTGTTAGCAATAAGGAGTTACTGAAAGCTTGCATTTGGAGGGAACAATTGCTGATGAGGAGGAATTCATTCATCCACATTTTCAGGGCCATTCAGGTAAATTATTGTTCTCCAATAAGGAACAATATCCGGTTTCCACTTAACATATCCAACCTCTCAAGTTATTATGGTCTGTTCTTCAGCTTATGGTTGTGGCGTTTATCACAATGACACTCTTTCTGCGGACAGAGATGCATCATGATTCAGTAATTGATGGGACAATATATATGGGTGCACTTTTCTTTGCAATCATTGTGATCGCATTCGATGGATACTCAGAATTTCCCATGACTATTATGAAGCTTCCTGTTTTTTTCAAGCAAAGAGATCTTCTCTTTTATCCTGCATGGGCATATGCACTGCCGACATCAGTTCTTATGATTCCTGCAGGGCTTGTACAAGTCGCAATTTGGGTGTTCATGACTTACTACGTCATAGGGTTTGATTCAGATATTGGAAGGTGAGAATTGATTGGACTACGACAATCCAGCAATTTGCTGTAGTATATAGTCACAGCTTCAATTCTTGATTCTTTGAGATAACACTGATTTTATTGCGCAAAGGCTATTTAGGCAGTATCTACTGCTCTTGTGCACCCAGCAGGTGTCGTCTGCAATGTACAGGTTAGTTGCTCTACTTTCTAGGACCATGGTTATCGCGAACATATACGGGTCTTTTGTATTCTTCGTGCTTGCGGTGATGAGTGGGTTTCTTCTCTCAAAAGGTATAGCCTGATAGCCACTTATCTGGACTATAATATTTTCCTAGCTATGCATCCAGGATGCCTTCATATCTCTTACAACTGAAAAAGATTGCAAGAAGTTGTACAGATGTAATGTCTGAAAGAGTATTATCTATATTAAAATATATGCTTTGAACAGGAAACATAAAGAAATGGTGGATATGGGGTTACTGGATTTCACCCCTGATGTACTCACAAAATGCACTATCAACAAATGAATTTCTCGGGAAAAGTTGGAGCCATGTAAGACTAATTATACTCAACTCTATAGTTTACGAAAAAATGTCATGATCATAATGGAAAGAAAATAAAGAGAAGAGAGGATTAATAGCATCTTACAGTTCAATTTTGAAATAGATTCTTCCTGGAACAATGGAGCCACTGGGAGTGACCATCTTGAAGTCACGGGGAATATTTCCAGAGGCAAAATGGTACTGGACAGGTGTAGGTGCATTAATTGGATACCTTTTCCTATTCAATTTTCTTTCTGCTTTGGTCCTCTCCTATATCAAACGTGAGTACCACTCTCCTCCATAACAAATATGAAATGTAATATTGCTAATAAGCTGCAACTGTCAAATCTGAGAACTCTCTTTAATATCAACAGCATTTGGAAAATCACAAACAGCAATTTCTGAAGAAACCCTGAAAGAAAAAGAGGCAAATATAACTGAGGAGCCATTTGAAACACCATCTAGAGGAAGAAGCTCCGGCATTCAGATGACATCAAAAAGTAACCATCATAATTCAAAGGTAATTTCTCCCCATCTTGGGAGTTCTCTAACAGCAGTTTTCGTCAGTGCAGTAATTACTGATGAAGTTCATGGGAGAAATACCTCATCAGATTCCATTGCTTGGACTGGTTCTGATCAAGGCATGAAGGGAATGGTCCTTCCATTCATACCACTTACCATCACTTTTGAAAATGTAAGATACTGCATAGACATGCCACAGGTAACAAAAATTCGAAGAGATAATGCACATTTGAAGCTCTTTCCAAACTTAATGACATTGTATACTTCCAGTCTAAAAGTATATCATCTTAACAAACTGACAGGAAATGAAAGCACAAGGTATTGAGGAAGACCACCTAGAGATTCTCAGGGGAGTGAGTGGGGCTTTCAGGCCAGGAGTGCTTACTGCTCTCATGGGTGTTAGTGGAGCTGGTCAAACTACACTAATGGACTTACTAGCAGGAAGAAAAACAAGTGGATATATTGAAGGGAACATCACCGTATCTGGGTACCCAAAAAAACAAGAAACTTTCACCCGTGTATCAGGCTATTGTGAACAGAATGACATCCACTCCCCTCATGTGACAGTTTACGAGTCCCTAGCATATTCTGCATGGCTCAGGCTACCTCCCGAAGTTGATTTTGCGACAAAACTAGTAAACCTATCAGTACTATATGTTCTTTCTTTGGTAGGTTCAATTTGCTTAAGAATGCTACTCATATTAACTACCTAAAAATGGTGTGGAATTTAGGTGTTCATTGAAGAAGTCATGGAGCTTGTGGAGTTGACTCCATTGAGGGAAGCAATGGTTGGGTTGCCTGGCATGAATGGTTTATCAATGGAGCAGCGCAAGAGGCTGACAATTGCTGTTGAGCTTGTTGCCAACCCCTCTATAATATTCATGGATGAGCCCACCTCAGGACTTGATGCAAGGACTGCAGCAATTGTCATGAGAACAGTGAGAAACACAGTGGATACTGGGAGGACTGTGGTTTGCACTATCCACCAGCCTAGCATTGACATGTTTGAAGCTTTTGATGAGGTAAAAGAAACTTTTAATTTGTAAGATTCTCGAAGAGTGTTGCATCTTTGAAGATGCTCACATGCTTGTGTCACATCTTCCCTATCATCTTGCAGCTCTTCCTTATGAAACAAGGCGGAGAAGAGATATATGTAGGTCCACTGGGGCAACGATCTTGTCACTTGATCAACTACTTTGAGGTGAGGCAACTAAAGGTAAAAGAACACTTTTTCACACTGAACACTGTGTGATGAATAACACATTTTGTTTTGCTTCCTAAGGAGGTTGAAGGAATCAAAAGGATAAGTGAAGGTTACAACCCAGCCACGTGGATGTTGGAAGTGACTACATTGGTGCAGGAACAAATATTGGGAGTCAATTTCAGTGAGATATACAAAAAGTCTGAATTGATTCAGTAAGTAAACTATTTGATGCCCCTTATTTTGTTTGAAGTACCAACATTATATCTAACTTCCAAACGAAACCAAATAATAGGAGGAACGGGGCCTTGATTAGAGAGTTGAGCTCACCTTCTCCTGGTTCAAGTGATCTCTATTTTCCAACTCGATACTCACAGAATTTCATTACTCAATGTATAACTTGTCTATGGAAACAACACTTGTCATATTGGAGGAATCCTCCCTACAATGCTGTTAGATTTTTCTTCACAACAATCATAAGCTTGTTGTGTGGTACAATATACTGGGATCTTGGTACAAAAAGGTAAACCAAAAAAAGAAACAAATAGAATGAGTTTTTGCCTTTATTAGGATTTTTTGCTAACTACAAGTCTGACACTGGAGTATCAATAAAATCACACAATTGCAGGACAAAGCGACAAGACTTATTTAATGCAATAGGTTCTATATATATTTCTCTTCTAGCCCTTGGTGTGCAGAATGCTTCATCTGTGCAACCAGTTTTGTCTGTTGAAAGAACAGTGTACTACAGAGAGAGAGCAGCAGGGATGTATTCAGCTTTTCCCTATGCATTTGGACAGGTAACGTTGCTCCCCACCCCCACAATATATCCCCTATTAAAACATTAGCAGCTAGACACTAATTAGTCTAAAGCTAAAAGTACATATACCCTCTAAACCTCATCTACCCATGTCTTTCTCCAATGGAGAAAAGAGCTTAGCAAGAGATACCACTTCTTCCATATTCCTTATTGCTATCAATTTTCTTCGCAGCTTGCGATCGAACTTCCATATGTCTTCGTCCAGACTTTGCTATATGGTGTGTTGACATATGCAATGATAGGATTTGAATGGACAGCAGCAAAATTCTTTTGGTTCATGTTCTTTACTTACTCCACGTTGCTATTCTTCACATTTTATGGAATGATGGTAGTTGGCTTGACGCCAAACAACAACTTGTCTACCATTATTTCTGCTGGATTTTACATCTTATGGAATCTTTTCGCAGGATTTATCATCCCACGAACTGTAAGTTCCTACTTTGCCCATTTCACTTGTCTTCCCTTCCTAACAATAAGCACAATCACTAAAATCATAGTTTTTTTCCACAGCGGATACCCATTTGGTGGAGATGGTACTACTGGATCTGCCCCCTGTCGTGGAACTTGCATGGATTGATTGTTTCACAATATGGCAACGTAGATGATAAACTTGACACTGGAGAGACTGTATCTGAATTTATCAGGAGCTACTTTGGATTCAAAAAGAGCTTTTTGGGAGTAGTTGCAGTGGTTGCTGCTGCATTTCCGATGCTTTTTGCCTCCTTGTTTGCCATCTCTACCAAAATGTTGAACTTTCAAAGAAGATGAAGTGGCGCATGGCTTGAAAAGGGACTTCGACAAGCCAATTTCTAACTAGAACTTCCCACATAAGCAAATGGCTTGATCCTTAAAACTTCTATAAGGAATTTTCTCTATAAACTAATTACCAAAGGGAAAATAAGGCCTAAGTTGGGTCACATTCAATGATGTCATATATCCGATCTGGGTGATTGTTCTGAATTTTTGTTTCAAAATGCTCGAGTATGATTCTCCATACTGGACTTGTGCGTGCGCGCTCGCGCGAACCAATGCTAGGAATTTGCTATCAAGATGAGGTTTAGATCACAGAACAAGATTCAGATGACAAAGTTTCCTTTTTTTTGTGAAGATGAAGAACAAAAATTAGATTAGGTAGAATGCACCAGAAGCCAGAAGCATACCTTCAAAGAAATTGCATCAAAACGTCGGAGAGGAAATCGACCAGCAAGATAGATCTACAAGGGAGTAGATTGACTTGTTACCGTCCAAAATTTTCAGAAAATCTGCCAAATGAGAGATTGTGAGTCATTATTTTATCAAAAAAAGTGCAGAAGGCGATCTCATACTTCGAAATCCAACACAGAAATAGAGAAGCGAGGAACGTACCTAAGGTGTTCGACAGAAAGCTTACAAGAGGAATGAGTAAGGCCGAGAACAAATAATCCAACCCTAATATTTTGTAAAAACATCCCTATGTTTCATTTTTTTACTTGGTTTCGGAAACACCCCGGCATTTCAAGTATTTGCAAAAACAGAAGTATAAACTTGCTGCCGATTCACGAAGTATCAGATCGGGGGCGATTGAAATAATATGACATGAGGTTAATTGATCTTGATTCTAATAGCTTTATTTGTGCAAAATTTTGAAAGAGTCGGGGAGTTTTTTGAAAATCCGAAAAATTGTAGGGAGGTATTTATAATAAAATTGTATTTTCTTTATTGAGATTGCTTGGTTAATAAAAAGTGAAAATAACGATTAAAAGTATTTTTTTAAAATGATATCATTTCCTTTTATTTTTATTATTTTATTCTTTAAAAATTACTTCTCATAAGTTAATTTATTTTTGCATGCTTTCAATTTAGAACTAAAGAACGAATTAAATTGTATTTTTATATTTTTGTAAATCCGAAATAACTTTTAAAAATAACTTTAATGATATTTCGAATTATAATAACATCAATAATATTACTTACAATAATAATATTTTTTAAAAAAAAATTAAAAATAATTTAAT